>JABUQX010081049.1:0-2500 GCA_015478945.1 Trachelipus rathkii | reverse complement strand
GCGGACTCTGCTTCAATAGATTTTTATTTTTTATTCTTTTAAATTTTTTTAATACATCAGTGGGAGATGATGGTAAGAGTCAATTACAATGGCATAAAAAAAAAAATAAAGTCGATGCCCAAAAGCCAAAAAAAAAATTGAAGTCTATCTTTTGATAAAGGTTTGAAGCTCAATATAATCGAGTAAAATATGCTTAATGCCAAAATGGGGTATATTAGCCTAAATCCATTAATAGCTTATAATCTAACAAACCTAACAAAAGTTAACTTAATCTAACATAAAATAATATAGCATAGCATAACATACCAATCAGGGTGGAAAAAAACATGTTTTAAAAATATCAATTGTTTTTTCATAAAAAACAATAAAACCATGTTTTTTAACTTTTAAAATCAATATTTAAATTTTTTATTATTATATAGTATTTGCATCTTTTATGTTAATGATTTTATAAGATATTGAGTCAAAATATTTATATTAAGCACTCAAAAACAACAATTTAATTTTAAACAGACATTTTTTCACTTTTCTCAAAAACATATTTGAGATTATTTTCAATTTATATATATATATATATATATATATATATATATATATATATATATATATATATTATATATATATATATATATATATATTATATATATATATATTATATATATATATATTTATATATAAAGTGTATGAAGGCATACATTTCATTCTCTATCCGTTGACAAAAATGATAAATTTTGGTTTATCAGAAATTATCGCTGTCTTCAAATCCAGAAACTCGTGCTTTTATACATTTCATCCCGGAATGACAAAAAATCAGCTCTTCGAGACCCTAAAATCTTTTCCTCGTAGAAATGCAACAATTTTTTTGGTTCCTCTACCCCACTCTTTTGACTTTTGCAATTTTAAAATGTCAACTCCAACTTTGCTTCTTCCTCTCTCCCCTCTCTTGTATCTTTGTCGGTAATACAGCTGTCTTAACTTCTACTAGGGCTAAGCTGTTTGCTCAAACTTTCCCTGTAATTCCGATCTACATGCTTCCAGAGCTATTCCTCTTCTTCGACTCATTTCAACTCATTAAAATCCTATTTCTGCACTCTCTGAGCTTAACACTAAGAAGGGGAGAGCACTGAAGTCATTTCTCCAATGGTTCTCAAAACTTGTGCTTCTTTCTGAGCTTGTACCTTGCATTGGTAAACCGTTTCCTCACTGCATATCAACTTCAACCTTTCCCTCCTGCTGGAAGAGTGCATTCATCCAGCATGTGCTGAAGAAGCGGAACCCCAGTCAACAATCCAACTATCGTCCTATCACTTTAACCTCTGTTCTTCCTAAAGTTTTCAAATCTATTCTTAACAAGAAGATTTAGAAACATCTTAAATCTTCTAATCTTATCTCTGATTGCCAGTATGGCTTCTGTAAGGACCACTCGACTGGTGATATTTCCTTTCTCTCCGAAACTTGGTCATCAGCTCTTCTGCATTTCAGTGAATCATTTTCTGTGGGGCTAGACATATCGATGGATTTTGATAAACTCTGGTACAAAACTTTAATTTTTCATCCGTTCCAGTCGTTCTATGGCTGCTATTGTAGATAGCCACCATTTATTCTTTAAATCCATCCATAGTGGTGTTCCTCAGAATTCTGTTCTATTCCAACTTTTTTTTTTATTTTCATCAATAATAATCTATCTGTTACTGTGTCTCCTCTCCACTCTTAGACTGATAACTCCATCACTCATCATTACTCCTTCCAATTTGAAAGACGACTCATTCAACAGAAAATAAATAATGCTAGGAGGGTAGCCTTGAAGCAACAAACCTCTGATCTTTCTCGTACCTATGGTGTTAACGAAAACATTTTTGTTTTCGACGCATCAACAACTCAGCATCTTAATCTATCTATTTGACATAATCTTCCAAACAACTGTAATATCTTCTTTAAAAACACAACTTTAACCTTCCTATGTTCTTAATATTCTTGATATTTTCTTTTCTTTTGATCTTTCTTACAAGGATCACATTATGTTCAAGTTTCTAGGAAATTGGATATTTTCAAGCTCCTTGGAACTCACCACCAAGTTGCTAGCTCTGCATAATGGCGCTGCTCGTCCTTCCATAGAGTATGAGTCACATATCTGGGGTGGGTTCACACATATTGCTCTCCTTGATAAAGGGTAGTCTAGGTAGGGCTTTCGACTCCTTAACTCTCCTACTCTCATTAACTCTCTCCAATCTTTCTAACCGTCCAACTGTTGCAACACTCCTTATTCTATTGATATTACAATTTATTGAAACTATATTGCTCTTTTGAATTATACAGTCATGTAACACAGTTCTTTGAGGGAATTCTGCAACTCGTATTCAGACAGTCTCATATTTTCTGTCTAACTCTTTGACCCAGACTTAACTGCTATGCTCA
Source organism: Trachelipus rathkii (assembly GCA_015478945.1). Lineage (NCBI taxonomy): Eukaryota > Metazoa > Arthropoda > Malacostraca > Isopoda > Trachelipodidae > Trachelipus > Trachelipus rathkii. The sequence continues at coordinate 85 of JABUQX010081049.1, read as the reverse complement.
ATCTTACATGTGCTCAACTGGTAAAGTCTGGAACACACTCCATTTATCTATTTTTCCAACTACCTTTGATTTACACAATTTCAAG
>JABUQX010081048.1:27500-38981 GCA_015478945.1 Trachelipus rathkii | reverse complement strand
ATGGAGCATTTCCCAAAGAGCACCGTTCATTTTTTACATGAATATGTGCCACTTGAGATAGTTGGCTTACCCCGTGTGTTTATTCGTTTGGGAAAATATGCGGTTATTCGCTTTTTTGGAGGAAGAAAAAATATGTTCTGGTTAGGTTTTAAAAATTTAAATATTTATTTTATTTAAATTAAATTCCTGTGAAAGTTCTTTTTAACAGTTTTTTTCCCTTTTTAAAAAAAATTTCTTTTGAAAAAATTGAAAAAAAAAAAAAAATTTTTTTACACCGATATCCTAGGCCGAATATCTATTGCGGGCACCATGCTTCTATGGATTTTTTTTTTTTTTTTTATGCATTTTATTTTTTTTTAAAAGGGAAAAGCCGGAATATACTTTAATAAATAAATATGTATTTAAGAATAAAAGGGACTTAATATACGAAATTAAAGTTTAGGAATTTTTAAATTTCACAGTTGTGTAGTGGAAAAGTTTTTCCTTCTCAATTTTTTTATGGTTTTACCTCCCCACCTCCCTAATCTTTTAACTGGGCTCAGTCTTTGTTGTTATTCCTGTTATTGCTGTGTTAAGCCACTAATTTTATTTGTCGCGTTCCAACATTTAGGAAGAGAAAATATAATTATTTTTTATTATTACTTCCTAGGTTGATGTTTACATAGGGTGTTTATTTATCTTATTTTAGGTGGACCTGCGGGATAGCCATAGCTAGTTCTAGACGGAAAAAACCAGCGCCTCTCGTTCTCACGTTATTAGCCATTATAAACCATTTTTTTTTTTTGTGGGTGTTTGCTGATTTAGTATTTTAATTTCTTTTATCTTCTACTACCTCAATTATATTGACTTATCAGAAAGTGCTGTTATTTCGAGTAGCCCTTTTTTTTTTTGACCGTCGCGACCCGTGACCCGACAGGCGTGCGCGCGGCGGATCAACAAGAAATAATCGCGCACGCGCTATAAAGGAAAGTAACGAACCGTAAAAGAAGATAAACTATTACATAACACCAAACTCAATATTACATGATTTTCTAAACCATTTTTACACAAAACATAGGACCACATGCACCATGCGATAAACGTGAGCCGTACAATGATGTAAAAATAATATCGATAAAAAAGTAATTAAATAGAAATATTGTTTATAGTAGTAATAATAATAATAATAAAAATAATAAATAACACACACAATAATAGAATTTTGCTGTAGGACGATGAAGTTGATGAAATTTGAAAGGGACAAAGTATAATATTTTTTCGTTGGTTTTTACTACACTTCCAAATAAACTAAAAATTTTATTTGGAAGTGAATAACGAATTGACTCGTCTCCGCACCTACCCTCTTTGAAAAAATTCTTTTGTACTCTTTTACTCTCAACTTTGCTGATATTTACGATTTTTATTTATAAACTTTTATTTTCTTTACCATTTGATAACTTCACAAATCAATATTTTTGTTAGGAGTAAATGATTAGCTCAGAATATATTTTTTTTTAGTGAAATTTTATTTTTTTATTTGTATTGCTTACGCTTCTAAATAAACTAAAAATTTTATTTGGAAGCGAGAAACAGTCTTGTCGCACCAGTTACCACGACAAATTTTCTTTCATCCTCGAAGACTTTAAAATTTTATTCTCTTCATATAATTTAATCTTAACATTAGTATCGAAGTTTTTTTGTTCGATACATATTCCTTATGCCCGTCACCTTGTGCCGGCCTGCGAGTACTCGGAAATTTTTGTAACTTTGGTTTTATTCTGTTGAGCGCTAAGGAAGATCTGTTTGTAAAATTTAGTAGTTTTCTTTGATAAAATTTAAATATGAAATATAAAAATTTTGAGTATAATGGTTTTGTGCATTTTTGTTATGGCATTTAAAATGATGTACATTTTTTTTGGTAGTTACTTTTATCAGGTCTTATCTTATATGCACAAAGTTTTTTTAATTTTGTTTGTTTATATGTACTTTGTTTTTTTTTATTTCATGAGATTTATGTTTTTTTTTATGTTTTGCCAATTTTTTTTTGTTTTTTTTCTATTTTTTTTTTATATATATAATTATTTTTTCATATTTGATTAATTTTTTATTAGTGTGTTTTAGGCAACTCGTAGTGGGTTTGAAATAAAGATTACGAAGTCAGATGCATCTTTGATTATAGGCCATAAGTAACCTTTAGTCCCTTACTTCAAAGCACGAAGAAGTATTCAGGGAAAGTAGCGACCACTTGCCTCAAGCGGACAATTCAAGAAACTCTCAGCAAAATCACAAAGTTGCCAGACTTATTTCGTCACGGAGTTTTCAACACAACTCCGGTACGAAGTAAAAAGTTTTTTTCTCTATATAAATTTTTTTTAAAAAGCAAAGTTTGTATATAATTTTGGATATAAAACTTATACACCCCTTTGCATCTTATAATAACGAAAGCCATAAATCTAACGTTAACGTCAAGTAATTTTTGTTGTCTAAATTTTTTGTAACATACAAAACTAATCTCACAATGATAAATGACGCCGATTCAACGCCAAACAATGGAGCTCCAAACCAAACTCCGGCCGCCACTACACCGGCCCAACCTATCGCCACCATCACCCAGGTGACGAAACCAGAATTGCTTCTCACAGGTAGATGGACGGGTCCATCTCTATCGAACTGGGAAATAAATGTACGTGAAAAAATCCAACTGAAACATTGTGTTTCAGAATCAGCTAAATTAGCTCAAGCGCTAAATCAGGTCAGCAACGACCCTGATTCAGAGGTGAGGCAATTCTTAAACGCCAAACTTAAAATTTTTAATGTTCCTACTTTAGATGATTTTATGGCCAAATTAAAGGAGTGTATATTTCCAGATAAACCACTTTCATCTCTTGATGCAATGTTACGCGTAAGAAATTTTAAAAGGCCGACAATCGCTCACTTAGCTCTGTAGCTCTCTCTTTACAAGAACTCTACACAGAACTCTTTGATACTCTTTCCACTTTCGGCGAAGCTTTTCAACCAGATGAAAAACTCATCACAGCAACAGCGTTTTTACATCTTGGCACATTGTTGCCCGAGAAACCTGATATATTTAGACGTGATTTTAAAAAGTTTTATGACCCTAACCTAGATCTCACAAAACAAATACAAGAATTCCTACAGAAATCTGAAGGCAGATTAAATAACCCAATAAAAATGGTTATCCCTCAAGATAATATCCACTTCCAAAAAGCTGCGCCATTCATACAAAAGCTTCAAAATTTTCCCCAGCGCCAAAACTTTCAGCAACCTCAACAAAATTATCAAAGAAAAACTTTCAACCATCGGGAAAAGCCGCAAGCACCAGCATTTCAACCTAGACAAAATTACCTCGACAAAATCCCCCATACCAAAACGCCCAAATATGTTTCCATTGTGAGAGATCCGGCCACACTACTCCATTTTGTCCTTTTGACCCCTACTGCCGAAATTGTAACGAAAAGAACAGAAGGGGAACTAAGCCAAACTGCAAGGATTCAAGATGGAATCCATACACGAATTATTCCTTTAAGGAACGCTACGAAAACTGATATCAAATTCAAACAAAGATATTATTAACAACCAGGATGGATGGCACAGGTTTGTAAGACAATCATATAGGTTGAGACCAAAACCAGACCAAAACTGATCAGAAACGCCTCAACAAAAATCATTTAAAAACCTTCATGCGGAGAAAGAAAACCAAATCCTTACACAAAATGGTGAAAAAACCAACAGGTGAATATGAAAAAGCCTTAAGAGATCAAATATGAAACACTCAAGAAGAGAAGATATTACGACGAAACAAGAGGAAAACTATGATGAAAATGTGAAGTCAATACCGATGGGCAGAGTCAGGAATTTTTTTTCATAAGGAGGGCAGAAACCAAAGGAAAACTTGCTCCCATCCGCAATCCTGAGTTGTTCAAAATGGTGATAAAACCACCAAATCACTCACACAAATAACCCTTAATAATATTGAAATTTTCACAAAATGTAAATATCAAAACAACTGATGTGTTCACATAGCAAATATACCAAATTATTTAAATGTTCTGCATGAATTAAATTGATAAAGAATATTCAAAACGCAAAAAGCAAATTTATTATATCTTAAACGTCTTAAAAATAGCAGAAATTACATTTCATTAATAATAAAATAGGCGCACTTATTTAAAACATTCTTCATTGCCCTCAAAAGGAACAGCGAATGTTAGCGTCACACAATGGAACCAAATCGTTCAAGCGACTCACCTCCAGCCAGGCTTTCCCGATTATTTAAATGTTTCGCATCAATTAGTTAATAAGAAATATCCAAATGCTAACTCACGCACCACTGCTCACGAGAATAGTTTAATTAATATTCCGCATACATTAGTTGATACAGCATATTTAAATGTAAATAAAACAAATTCGCAATGTAATTCTCAAGCAACTATGAATGAAATTAATATTGAAACCATATCTCAGGGCACAATAGCGTCAGCTATGAATTTTCGCAAAGTTAAAACACACTCCACATCTCATTTTAATTTAGATACCAAGCATAAAGTTAAAAATTTTGTAAATCAAAATGATTGTAATTCACATGTATTTATAAATATTAAGGATATAAAAGATAATGGAAATTTTGAAGATGTTAACACATGCCCAGCAGTTCGCAAAAAGGTTTTAAAAAACACTTCTCATGCAGCTCTTAATTCAAATTATTTAAATGTTCCACATAAATTAAACAATAATACACACTCTGCTACCGATGCGAGTATGTTGCAAAATGTTGAAACTGCAAATTATTTAAATGTTCCTCATGTATCAGAAAAGAGAGGACAAGCGATTATGAATGTAAAGAATGATCACAACGCCACCTCTCACGGAAATCTAAATGCAATTATGAATGTAAAAAATGATCACATCACCACCTCTCACGGAAATCTAAACGCAATTATGAATGAAAGGTTATCACATGCAAATATGCAAACGACTCATTTTATTTCTAATAATGTTAATCAACCAAATATGTAAATGGTCACATCTCTAATGTAAATGTACTAAATCCTCATTTTTCTTTCAGCAAAGCTTCTCTCTAATAATTTTATATGTATCCATAATGACCAGGTAGAAGTCCAGATAGGTGATACTTTTAATAATGATAAAAATGCATGCTCTAAATGTTTTAATATTATTTTCGACGAGAATTTTACACATAATGAGCCTCAGAGTTTTCATGGTGTAGCAAACACCATTACTAAAGACAGAATAGTTAATGTAGGAAGCATACCCTACAGTCACAATGGTAAAGCAGATACCATTAATGAGAGCGAATGTTTTACTAATCTAGTTTTTTCAGATTTGGGTAATACTACTTCCGCCCAAATAGGTACGGAAGAGAGTATTCTCAAAGACAGGTCTAATGTATACATTAGAGCTATCACCAATAGGAATGATTTGAGATTAATGCTAGCAGCTTTATAAATTCAGGTAATTGTGGAGCACACTATAGGCCAGAAATTGGAAAAGTTATGACGCAAGTTTTAAAGCAATCATCTCTGGGAGAACAAAAATCCACTCAATATGAGCTTGCACAAAATCAACCAGTCACATATTCCCCATTTCCAAAAGAGGATCCGGAATATGGACATTTCATTTAAACAAACTTCTTTTATTTTTCCAAATTTTAATTAATAATTTTACAGAATTATACACCAAACTTTAGCAAAATCGGAGGAAGCAGTACCAAATGCACACACGGGAAACAAATGGCAGATAGAAAACCGATCGCAGAAGCGGAAATGGAGATGCGCAAGTTAAAAATGAAATTGAGAAACACAACGCAGTTTTGAAAATTAGTGAAGGAATGTCGATGGAAATCATAAAAGAGATATGCGGCAATAGAAATTAATTTTGATTTACAAACGAAAGGTTAAGGAGTATTAACTCGTATTTTTATATAAATAAATTATGCACCAAAATAACGCGGAGGTAGGAGGTTATGAGGAAATTAATACAGATGTAAGGTATGATAGAAGAGTTGTAATCAGTGGTTAGTTCCCACAAGCGCTGATAATGAAGATAGCTCGCGCAAAGATAAAAAAAATATGCGGAAAGTGACAGATGACATGGCATATATACAGAGTAAGAGCGAATGCCCCAACGGTTAAGAGAGCGAGTTGATGAAATATAACATTTCAAATGGTTACAAATAGGCAAAGTAAGCTGATCATAAAAACTGCGCAAAACATATTCTTAAATATTAATGAATGGGAAGCGCACTTCCATAGTAAATAGGAGAAACAGAATGTTAAGTAGAAAAGATTTGTAATAGACAGAACAACTTTGCGCAAGCACCACAAAACAAAGTAGGTAAAATTTTTTAAATGAAGAATAGCTTAATTAGGTCATACCTTTTCAAACTTTCAAACAGGTTTTTTTCATAAACCACCTATCTTGAAATAATAATAAACCATTTGGATTTCTAGTGTGAGCACAAATTCTATTTCAATATTCGTATTGGAAATTTGAAGTCTTACTAGCGATGACGATAAAAAAAACTGATTCTTTCCTCTTCTTTCCCTCTATGTGCCTCTACCCTTTCATGAATGAAAATCTTGGCTCAGGGCCACCCCCCCCTTCCTTCAAAAAGATTTCTTCAGACACTGATATACCTTTTTAATGAAGCAACTTAGGATCTTTATTACTTCTCAAATACGTGTTTCTTGATTCTGAGCATTAGTTGAATCGGCCCTCAGCCAACACTTTATTTGAATATTTTGACCTTCAACAATCAATTAACTTCGCAACATGTTGAAAATCACGATCGCTCTCTACCCCAAGAAAATCAAAAACTCTCATATTTTCCACCTTCTAGCACAATAGTTTCAAAAACGCGGTTCCCACATGAAGAGTTAATTTGTCTCCTCTTTTGTGCCAACAATACAAAACATATCATTGAATGAACAGAGCCAATCTCGCAACCTTGATTGGACCTGCATAATTTTCTAGATACTAGTATATCATTTAAACCTATACTTAAACAACAAACGCCTTTCTTTTAGACAGAGGCTCCAAATTCATCGATTCAATCAAACACTCTTATTAGAACTAGGAAACAAATTTGCCTTATAATATACAGATATCAAAAAAACGCCTATTATAACTTTTGGAAGTCAATAACCAGCACGTGCGGTTGAATCAAAATTAGGAACTACAAATTCTATACTACTTTCTTTAAACATATAGTTTTCCCAGTAAATTTATGTGTAATAATGACTCTATGTCGGTGTCAAGTGAATTACTATTTAGAACCAAATTTTCTCTAAAACAGCCAAAGTTGGGTTGAGACAAAATTCCCTCCTCTCATATTTATTAGACACCACTTACATCTCAATGCCTCATTCCAATATAACCACAAAAAAAACCATTTCTAATTATAGGTCTATAAAGCAAGAAGGGAAACAACCAAAAACAAAATCAATAGAACAACACAAAAAGGCAACTTCAACACCTATTAGAGTAGGTGATTATGTTTTCATTTTAGATGACGTAAAGAAACCAGGGCAAAGTCCAAAATTGTTTTCGAAGTGGTCCGGCCCCTTTCAAGTGAAGCAGTTAGTACATTTCCAATAAATAGCTTCATACAATGCTTAAAAACACTAAAAAACTTCATTGCCGCTGGAATGCTATTATAAAGATCAACAAAAAATTTAGAAAAACTGAAACTAACGAGCATTGTCCGATTACCAACCCAAAGCGTCGTGTTACCACTAAAATAAACCCGCCTCCTAATATCATTCCACCAATTCACCCAACTCCCCAACTATCCGGACACCATCTATTGACAACTCCTACCTTCCTTGCAATCCACCTCAGAGAAACCTTTTAACGCCCCCTCCCTTATCACCACCATTCTCCGATTCTCTTCTCCCAATTCAAACTGATTCTACTCTACCACCTCGAACTTATTCTCCTTTTGCCAACTCAAACTTATTCACCTTCTCCACCTCCAACCCCGTTTCTCCTATTTTCTTCTCGAAACACCATCTCCTCTTCTATACAAACCATCCCACTTACCTAGCCTCCCTTCACCTCTTAAAGCACCAAACACCTTCATTTCAACTTCTCCATCTACATTCTATCAACCTTACTCCCTCTAAAGCACAGTCACATCCTTCCTCCCACGCTCATCTACCATCTCCAAACCCGAACTTTCACTTCTCTCCTTCCCCTCCAAAACGACTAACTTTCAAAGGTTTTCCCACCACTATACCTCCTAAACTATCTTTCGACCATTCTACTTACACACAAATACACACACACATACACACACACATATATATATATATATATATATTAGTGATGGACATGACATCCGCATCCGCATCCGCATTTGCGGAACATCCGCACCTAAATTGACATCCGCATCCGCATCCTCTTTTGAAAAATGAGGATGTTGAGGATGTTTTCTACATTATTTGATTAAAATGCCATATAAAATAAATTTCATCTTTATCATGGAGTTTATGGGAATAATTGTAATTTTGAAATTCGATTCAGTATATATATATAATATATAAATATAATTATATATATATATATAAATATTATATATATATATAATATAATATATTAATATATCATAATATATATATATATATATATATATAAGTCTGAGCCGGGTTTGTACATGGAAGCAAGAAATGAAGCGGAGAGAGGAAGAGGAGGCCTAAGTAGACGAGGTGGCTTAGAAGCTAGCAAAGGAACTGATGAATGATATGAAGGAAAGCAAGAAGAGATTTTTTAGATTGGCAAGAACGTATTTAGGAGCGAAGAGTAGAGTATGTAATATCAAAGACAAAAATGGAGAAACATTGTTAAGCCCGGAGGAAAAAAAAAAAACAAAACAAAAAGTGGATATACAGGGAACTTTGATTGATAGTTGGTTGAATGTGGAGTGATGCCATAGTCCGGAAGAGGAAGGGGCGAGAGAGAGGAGGAGAGAAAACGTGGAAGGAAGAAGAGGAGAGTAATACACGGAGGAGAATTGAGGTTGGCTTTAAGGAAATGGACAGAGCGGAAAAACTCGCCTCGGTGAGATGGGTTAAATATGGGTTGCTGAGAGAGGGAGGAAGGCGGTGAAAGGCCTGAGCTGAAGAATTCGGCTGAACAAGTGTTGGGAGGGGAAGAGTAGAGGGCCGGAAGGTTTGGGTAAGGTCAATGATAATAGGTTCCCATTTTAAAAGGTAAATGGGACCAGGAAAGGAAATTGTAAAAAAATTATAGAAGGGAAATCGCACAAATGGAATCACAGGCGAAGTTATAGAAAGAATTTAGAAAGAAAATTAGGAAAAAATTGAGCCAAGATTGGGTGATAAGAGCAGTATGGTACAGACGTGGTAGAAGTACAACAATATTTAATGTTTTGCATATAGATACAGAAAAGGACATGGAATAAAAGAGCATCATCGCCTTCATAGACTTGAAGAAACATTTTGATCTGACCCAGAAAAAGAAGCTGTGGAGAGTTCCTGAGAGGGATTATGAAGTTGGTAAGGCAGACTGATAAAGGCAGTTAGAAGTACATACGTTGAATAGCATAAGAAGGTAAGAACAGGATATAAAAAAGAGGAATGGTTTGAGGTGGTAAAATACTGGTGATAAGCAAGAGGTAGTGTGCTTGTCAGCCCGATACTGTGTATGGCCGTTATCGTTATTTGGACACAGTCAAAAAAACAGTGGTGTAAAACGAAGTAGAAGAGGGATTGACGGGAGAATCATGGCATTAATGCAGGATTATGATTTGGAGTTTGAAGTGGAGATATTGGTGAGAGGTTGAAAGCAAAATGTGCTGTGATTTTGCAAAAAGTTTGACGAGAAAACAGGACTTGAATATGAATTGTGGAGAAAAACAAAAAACAATGGTAGTAACAGGGAGTAGGAGGGAGGAGCTTGAGAATTGAGGGATGGTATACGTAGAGAATATTAAAAATGGGAGATATAAATATCTAGGAAGCACTTGGGTGGAAGAGAAGGAGAGTGTGCAAAGAAAATTACGAGTAGGATTGAGCAGTATGCCAGGACTGAAAGAGCAGTATACCCCATCTTGTAAAAAGATAAAGATATGAACAAAGAGGTGAAAGAGACATATAAGAAGGACAGTGGGTTGACGCCCCATTCTCTGTTGTATTGGGGCAGAGACATTGGAGATGGACAGAGAGAGAGGAGGAGTTAGAATCAACAGCGGAGATTGATATGTTTTGAGGGACAGTGATTGGAAAGACGAGAAGAAAGAGTGAGTGAGAAACGAGACAGTGAGGAAGAGCGTGGGTGTGAATTTGAAACCCATGATGAATAAAGTGGACGCTGCCAGAATCACGTTGTGCTGACAGCTGGAGAGGAGGATGCAGGGAGAGAGAGAGTTGCAAGCAGGAGGCGAGGTGGAAAACCGGAGGAGTTGAGACCGAGGGAAGACCGCCGGAAGAGGTTGGTGGAGGGACGCAGTAGAGGAGTCATTGAGGGAGAAACACCAGAGCGCTGCAGATGGGATGGAGCTGTGGCAGATGGGACAAGCGTGTGATAGGATAGAGCAGGATGAACGGAGGTTGGCCCCACTGCAATTCTCGCTAACCTGACTGTGAGAGAAGTGGTAAATGTTGAGATATAAGATAATCATATCATTTCATGTCCATCACTAATATATAATCAATATATATATAATATATATATTATAAATTACTATATATAATTATATATATAATATATATAATATTTAATATATATATATATTATATATATATATATAATATATATAATAATATATATAAATATATATTATATATATATATATAAATATAGGTCCAAACTAAACTAAAGGTTACCCGCATGATATCTCAAAACTAAGATAGGTACAAAGAAAACTATAAACATATATGGAATCAGCGTATGTAAATTTGTTAAGAAAATGAAAAAAAAAAAATGTTTTTGCTTTTATAATTTTTTATATCTCCAAAAACGATAGGTAGAAGAAAACTAAAACATTGATACTGGAATCAGCTCCGTAAAAATTCTTTTTAGCGGGGGCTCAGAGCAACGGGCGACAGAGGGGGACGTTCCATACCCGTAGGGGAGAAGAGCCGGCGCACTAAGGAACCCCGCGACACCCAAATACAAAGAGCGGGGGTTGGGTTCCGGAGAACCTCCCCGGAGGGGGGAAATAAGTCCTACCAGTCGTTCCCCCAGAGGCTGAGAGACCCCACTCTTGCACTTTCGTTTACCCTGGGTATTCTGTTTAGTTTTAAAAAAAAAAACTTTTTTAATACATATTTCAATCCGCTGATTCTAAATATGTTATTAGTTTCTTGTACCTATCGTTTAGTTTTGGAGATATTAAAAAAATTAAAAAAATTTTTTTTTTCATTTTCCATTCAAATGCATGACGCTTGACCAATATGTTATGTCAGTTTCGGTACTAATCTTAGTTTTTTCAGAGATATC
>JABUQX010081048.1:0-17500 GCA_015478945.1 Trachelipus rathkii | reverse complement strand
CACATAGCCTAAACCCAGCCACCTAGACTCCAACCAGCCTGTACCTAGCCTACACCTACACCTAGCCTCCACCCAGCCTGTACCTGCCTCCACCCAGCTTCACCTACACCTACACCTGCCTCCACCCAGCTTCACCCTACACCTAGACTCCGACCCACCTTCACCTAGCGTACACCTATACCTAGCCTACAAGTGCCCCTACAACCTTGATATTTCAGCCTTGACCCTGCCATATACCATGGGTCAATTTTGACCCACGCTAACTTGATGGCTTTGATGGTTCCCAATCACCGTAAGTATTAGGGATGTTCTATTAGATGTTCTATGAGTATTAGATGCGTGCCAGGTGAGTGCCAAGTGAGTGCCAAAGAGTGCCAAGTGAGTGCCAAGTGGGTGCCGAACGCTGAGTGCCACATCAGTGCCAAGTGAGAGTCCACATAGTGCAACTGAGGCCACTTTTTTCAAAGCCTTTTTCTAGCCTCCCCTGCGCCCCGAAAGCCCTAATAAGGGTGTCTTACCCCTATGATAATAAGGTAGTGAGGAATCGATGCGTGTATATTACAAGTTGCTAGAGTGCTTCCTACTATGAGTTAGTATTTTCTAACACTTATAAGCATGGCCAGAATATATATCTTAAGAAGCTACACATTGAGACAGTCGACCGCAAACGTTTCAAGAGTCAGCGTGCCGCAGGTCAGCCCCTCGTCGAAACTGCCGCCGCTTGCGTTCGCAGTCGTTGATACTTCGCGTAAACCGCCGCCGCGCGCGGCCCGCAGGCGCCATATCCCCGCGTAACCCGCCGCGCGTGCGCCGCAACCGCAATATACAAGCGGCGAACGAAAATATGTATCAATGTTAACGTATTCAAAGAATTCATTTCAAATATACTATGAGTTATTCATTTTACTACAATTGTACGAAATTTATTAAAAACAATACTTTACATACCTTAAAGCAGTAAATCAGGTAATCAAACTGTCATTTAACCTAAACCACCTAGGATTTAGTATGCTTTTGTTTACTGCTTTACTGCTTTAACCTCGCTTTACTGCTTTAACTCCCTGCTTACTGCTTAACTCCTCTGCTTACTGCTAAACTATATACATTACATTACCTTTAAAGCAGTAAATCAAGTAAATCAATAGAGGTGTTACCTAACACCTAGGGAAGTATGCTTTTGTTTTACTGTTTACTGCTTTAACTCTGCTTTACTGCTTTAACTTTCTGCTTTACTGTTTTTAACTCATATATTTATTAACATTGTTTTCTTTTATATTTTTTATTTTTGTTTAATACTTTTATTATTATTCTATTTTTTATTTGTTTTAATACTTTTTTACCTTTTAGATTTCATAGACTTAAGTGTCTTCTATAAACTTTTTAATATAATTTACGAATTTTATTGAAAGGACTTTTTTAATTGAACATTTTGTAATGAAAAGAATATTCGCGTCGTTTCGGTTTTAACGTATTTATTACATTAATCAGAAAACTCTAAAATGCATTACATACAAAATTTTTAGCATCCAAATATATTTACAAGTTTATAAAACATACATTGATTTAAAAAAACGTATAATGAAATAAATACAATAGACTCAACATAAATTAGAGTATGATGGTTGAACAGGGAAGACATGAGTTTTACACAGCTACTATTAATATTTAAAAAATAAGGTAATATAATGATTTATTCAATAAATAAATGTAAGTTCAAAGAATCAATTATGTGAACAGTATCGTTTTTTGCTCTATAACGAAATCCAATGTCCGTGTTAAGTTTATTGTCCGATCATAAGATAGAAACTGTAGAGAATTTATCCTCCTCGAACTTTACAGAGTTAATTTCGTTAATAGCGAACACTCCTAAAAAGCGAGGTTCATTTTTAAACACCGATTTTATTTCCTCTTCATTCATCTTAATAATTCAAAAGTACGTTGCGTACTCTGTCAATTTCAATGAGTTGAGAATGCTCAAGATAGACCACTACAGTGATGGGTGTTTGTAGACTCGATCCAAAAGAGAGACTTAGTCCTAAGGTGCCCTTTCTCAAAATGTTTAAATGATAGGCGTTACAAGTTGAAAGGTCTGCAGTAAGATCATAGGCGTATAAATTACTATTCTTGGCGTATTCTTCAAGATTTAAACCTGTCCCGCTATCATTACATGAAACAGTATTGGCTATTAAGTCGTAAAAGGGTCGAGTACAGAGAGATAGTTCTCCGTTGTATATACCATCTCATAATCACGTCCGTGAGGCAGTCCATTCACATGTAAACCTGATACCTCTAAGGCCGAAAGGTGTGAAATTTATAGGGTGACTTTTTTATAATTCCCGGAGTAGCTTCATGTTCCACAATCCATATTATTACTTTCTGTGGTAAATTTCCGTTCACAATGTTAGGGATATTGATACTCGATAAGCCTTGAGTGAATTTAATATCTTGGTTTCAACTCTCTTAATAGGATACTTTGCTTGTAGTATTCAAAGGCGAATTTTCAATTTCCAAATGACGCTGTGTTGAAATTTCACTTTCTGACATAGAGATAAGCCTCCAACAGTTGAAAACAGGTTCTGGACATACCGTTGTACAGTAGCTTACTTTTTATTTTAAGACGCCAAATTTAGATTTGGACCGTGATAAAATGATTCTAGTATCTACAGATGATAGAATGAGTCTTTCTTGAGGGAGATGTCGCCATTTAATCGACCGTAAAATTCATAAGTATTATTTATGATTTGCTGCTTTATCTATATGTGCAGCTCATTTTTGAAGCTATAAAAACCACATGATTGAGATGAGACTGTTTAGCATCGTCTGAATATATTTTAACAAATGTTCTATATAGCTTTTATAAGGATAATTAGCCGCTGAGGCACCTAGTGAAGTTCCGTAAGATAGACTTCAACCTGGGTGAAACATGATATACAGGAAATTTGATGTCTGTATATACATACTTGTCATCAACCCGTAGAAGATCGTTACATCAGGTTTGTCAATTTCGTTTTACATATTAAAAACACATTAGAGGTCTAGGGTATTGCAGAAAGTAACCTGGAATATTTGAACTCTAGTAATGAATGGCAGAGGAGAATACTGATAAAGTTGGGACTCGCTAACACTAATCTGTGTAGGGTTCATTGAGAAAGATCCAATCACTCTTACACAATCAGGACTCTAGAAGGATGAAGAAAGCATCTTGTAGTGCGAGCGCTGGCCATATAATGAACATTTTCATGAAAAAACCTTACCTTATATACACACATTGTATAAAAGTTAGCAGTTAGTAATTAAATAGCAAATACATCAATACATTTTTCTTTAGAGGTTTTTTCCGCTTAGTCTTTCTCTTTATGACAATCTTCTTATCCCTCGACCTTGTCTTGACATTTTACGTCTTATTTTACGGCTTAACATCATCCAACATCTCATCTGAAAAATCGGCAATACGTCTTTTTATGCTGTCGAGGATTATTTCCTGCGCAATATCGTGAATAGTATGCAACTGTCTTAATAGCTTTTTACTATATTCCCCGACCGTCTCTGAGCAGAGGGCCTGCACTTCTCCATAGGCTTGGCAAAAAATCCACCAAGGCCATAGCCCCTCTCTCTGCATTTTTGTTCCCCTGAATACCCTTTTTTCGTCCATTACAGGAATATCTTTCTTATACTATCTTTACATGTGAGAGTATGTTAAGGAATGAAAAATATATCTGACTAACACACCTCTTATATATATTCCATTATCCTGGTAATTACTGCATCTGCTTCTTTCTAATATGAACTTTGCCATAACAATGCGCCGTATGTAAAGGGAAAAGGATTTCCTTCATACATCTTTGTATATGCACGCGTTACAGAGTCAACAAAATTGTGATCTATTCAGGGTAGATATGAACATTAGGGATGTTATAACTTTAACTCTGCTTTGGGAAAATATACTACTCTTAATAAAGGAACTTTAGTATTACCTACATATTGATGATCAAATTATATTTGTATATACATAAGCCATACTGGATGATTGAGCATCTCGGATGGGGTACATGTATAATGCAGTACTCGATCCGCTTCATCTTTTTGTTCATGACGGGTCAGTCACTGTCGTGGTTATGTCTGCCACAGATGATGTATAACTCCTCTCTTTCCAACATTAGTAGTGCGATATCAGGACGCAGTATATCCGAGTCTCGATGCATCGACGTGCTAGCGGAAATATTTACTGCTGATCTATCGGGCGGCGTGGTGTCCATGGTGATCGTTCTGAGAAGAAAAACGATGTCCCGCGTCGCGTAGGTTTAGTATAGTTGTGACTTGACGTTAGGAAGATATGATACTTTTAGTCTTATAGGTACGGCATTTACAGTTTGTGTTATTACCAAGTCCTGGTACACATATACTTCATATCAAAGGAGACGTTTAAATGACTAAATAGTCAGGCACTATATCTACGTATGTTTTCGAAAAGTAAATTCTTCAAAGAAGGTATTCTTTTGTAGCAAATGTGTCCGAAAATATTCATCTTTTTGGCAATTGTAGTTCTTTTCAGATAACGAGTATCTTTCACTTGTAATGATAGTTTCACACATTCTACACTTCGTTACACCACCCTCCAGAATAGATTGTGAGGTAAATTTTCTATATCCGTATTTAATATCATTTCACATAATCCTACTTCGTAAGCCTCTCTTTCAAGTTGTATAGGATTCATTAGCACAGTTGTAAAATCCAAGAGTTTATTACCATCCTGTAAATCAATGGTTTTCAATAGGGTGTTGCATCAAATTGTTACTAGTATAGTGAGAGTTTCAAATGAAACTGATTAAAACTGGTCTGTGAAGATAACGTTGGCTTATTATATAAGTTATTAAACTTGCAGGATACACCCTCCATATTCACAGTAACTGCTTATTTTTTCCTTTACCTCTCGTAGCTAATATTTTTCAATTTGTATATTGCATGAGTTACAGGATTGAACCTACTTTTTGTAGTTTCCTGTTATATAAATACCCCTTTTCATTGAGCCATTTAAAATCGCTCCAGATAATATAACGTTAAACTATCACGACGTGCGACCGGATATTGTGGAACATTAAAAAACTTCAGTAGTCAACCGAATTCTGAATCTTTCTTCTGTTCGAGATACTCTTACATAGTCATTTCACCTTTATTCCTGAATTATCTTTAATTTTGTTTTCTTTTCGGCCCTATGCGATGTATGACCTCTCGTTTTTGACATTTCTAATGGAGTTGTTTTTATACTTCTATGGTAAGACCTGTTATAAGAAAAGGCCAGATGGCGTCCAGTATATCAAATATATTTAAAAGTGATTCATGTTTAGTAAAATACCTATGCGATGCGTTCTTTAATAGGACTGCTGGACTCATTTCAGACATTGCCGCCCTTTGTTTACGGAAAATGTAGTGTAATAGCTATAACCATACCTCCCAGAGGCATCTCCTGGAAACTCTGCGACCACTTGAATTCCATTCGTGAATCGTCCAAAAGTGATGTAGGTGTTCTCCGCTCTCGTCCTCTATAATTTCAAGTACAGCTTCGGCAACTGTAGCTGCATCTTTTAATCTTTTTTAGGCCTCAACCACAAACGTATCTAGAGTATACGTTCAATTGTTAAATTATATATTGAAAAACCTTCATTATAAGAGCTGTATTTAATCATTTCCAATAAATCTAACTGCCATATTGGCTATCGAGCTGCGGAGATTGGTTTTCCGTGTAGGAAAATTTTTGGTTCTTACAGCGTATGTGAGTAAATGCCTCGTCACCCTCCAAATATGCTTTAACTCTTTTTTCTCAATATTAGGATACCTTAAGGCAAACCTAGTGAATCCCCCAAAACTATTTGGCTCCCTCAGATTGAAGTAATACTTACAACTACCTCCTTCGCCTCCATGTTGTCTACTGACACACGTGTAAGCGGCTGTAGATATGATAAATTATATTATATATATTTAATATATTAATATATATATATATATATATATATATAATATATAATATATATATAATATATATATATATATATATTATATATATATATAGAATAATAAAAATGTGATATTAAGGCCCAAGGGATAAAGAAAAAGAAAAAGATTTAAAAATAACATTTATTTATACACAAACATTACAACTAAATAAATATGTGATAATACATAATTACGATTTAATCCAACTATGTCTATTATAAGGTGTTTTTCTTGTTCGTCCTCTGGCTAACACGTTTAAATTTTCTGTGCGTAAAGAAGTGCCGGTGATGACTTGAACTCAGGTCTTGAGTAACGGGTATATTATACTAAGTCTGCTAATCGCGTTATTTAAGATTAAACTTCTGGAAAATTAATAGTCTGAAGTTCTTGTTGATATCATTCCATCCTTTTACAGGCCCTTTCTTCCAGTAACGTGAGAGATCAGCTATCAAATCCACAATATTTGATACTTTAACTATTTCATCATCAATTACGATCTGTCCTGCTTCATTCAAAGTTAATTGGTCTTTTAAAAATTATATAAAGCTATTCCTGATTTACGCCCTCTAATAGGTAAGCTCTCCTCTAGGATATTTTTAAAATTATCTTCATTTTTACTTCAAGTTTTACTTCATTAGGAATATCTACATTATTCGGCTAGCGGGATACGTAGGGATGGATGTAGGTGCAGTCTTTAAGATCTATCAATTTTGTATGGCATCTTGGTATAAGAGGCGTTTCTCATGGATGTTAATGTCTGAATTTAATATTCTGTACACTTCTTTCTCATATTTAGTTATCTGTTTCAACTTTAGGATCATATAAGCTATGAGGTAGAGACTGCTGAAAAGCTAATGAATCTCACAATATAAGGATTCTGTTGGGGCAGCTGTTGTTGCTGATGTGAAAAGAGGTTGTAATGTCAATGCATTGGGCTGTAATATCTGCGTATATGGGGTAGTGAATGATGAAACGGGATTGTGGATTTGCGCAAGATGTGTAGGCAAAACTGGAACATATATGCAGGATTGGGAATTTGAGAATCTGAGGAACTGAATTCTGTACAGATGCTGTATTATTATACTTCATTCTCTCATACTCATTATATGGAAGTACAGCCGTCTCATTATTGGGACAACACTTAATATCAGTGGAGCTATAACGGAGAAGGAGTAATGGTAGGAATACCCCTCCTCCTCTCTGTAGTAAACTCTTTTTATTTTTCAAGATTTTTTTATGTGAGGGAAGATTTTTATGATGTTTCTAAAACGGCGTAGCTTTACCTTCTGAGGTTGTTTAAAGGAAACATTTCCTTTTATAGATTTAACAGACTTCACATACACACTAGATGAATTTCTCATCCTCACTAATTAGTCTTAACCGTTTTCAGAAGCGTTTCAGCTTTTGTTAATTTTTTTATGAAAGACGCGTTAAATACTTTGCAACTTCAGGCACTCATTTATATCAGGTATGTATTTACAGTTTCTATCTCATAGGGAAAAATGTTGTACGGAGAAACACTCTGTGCGTGTTTTGCGGTGATAGTTCACACATCAAGATAACCTGAGAAGAAGTAAACCTCTATACTTATTTTAAGAACTCTCTCCTTTGAAGGGGAAAACATTTGAGTTGCCAATACACTAATTTGGACTCTTGTCTCTTCTCTGTCCAAACAACAGCAGATACCTCATGTGTGTTTAAAGACAACACTTCGCATAGGCTTGTTTGATGAAAAAATTCTTGCGGCTTATGAAAACAACAAACGATATTCAGATGGTGAGGAATAAACTGTGAACGCTTCTGGCTATTTCCAAATTCAATTTGCGCATTAAATCATCTAATAACACAATAATTTTGTGTCCATGTATATTGTCCAGCGATCTAATATTGTATATGCCTTCATGAAATTGAATCACATCTTTAATCCTTTAAATTTTTCCGGATAACACATATAACACCATATTATTTTTACAGGGGTTTGCTCAAAAAATCTTCATTTCCTTTAAAATATTTAATAAAGAAAAGGTTTTACCACATCCTGTAGTCCAGCTACAAACATGTAAGCCGGGACTTCGGAAACCGTAAATTTCTCCACATCCATACTCGTCAAGGGAATAATGAATAATGAGATTAATAAAGCTTGTTAAAGCAGTAAGTACCATTTGCGTTTTAATAAAATTTCGTACAAATTTTATTAAAAATAAAATGTTTATATAACCAAAACTCTGTGATGTTTTTATCTTACATTAAAAAAATATTAAAACAAAAATAAAAAATAGAAAGAAAATGAAAAGTATTAAAAAAAAAATAAAATATGTAAAAGAAAACAGAATGTTAAATAAATATATGAGTTAAAACAGTAAAGCAGGAAGTTAAAGCAGTTAAGCAGAAAGTTAAAGCAGTAAACAGTAAAACAAAAGCATACGAATCCCCTAGTGTTAGTAACACCTCTATGATTTTACTGATTTTTACTGCTTTAAAATCATAAAGCATTGAGTTAAAGCAGTAAAGCACAGAGAGTTAAGCAGTAAAGCACCGAGAGTTAAAGCAGTAAAACAGGAGTTTAAAGCAGTAAAGCAGAGAGTTAAAGCAGTAAAGCAGTAAAAAAACATACGTAATCCCCTAGTGTTAAGGTAATAACAACCCTCTATTGATACTTGCTTTAAGGATGAAAGTATATGTTTTTAATAAATTCGTTACAATTGTTAGTAAAAAAGAATGACTCATAGTATATTTGAAAGAAATTCTTTGAATAGTTACATTGATATCATATTTTCGTTCGCGCTGATAATTATTGCGTCTGCGGACGCACGCGGCGGCGGTACGCGGGGATATGGCGCCTGCCTGCGGGCGCGCGCGGCGGTTACGCGGAAATATTGCGCCTGCGGGCGCACGCGGCGGCGGTTCGCGGAGGGCTGACCTGCGGACGCGACTCTGAAACGTTTTGCGGTCACGGTCTCAAAGGTTGTAGCTCTTTAGATATATGATTACGCCATGCTATAAGTGTTAGAAAAAATACTAACTCATAGTAGAAGCCACTCTAGCAACTTGTAATATACACCATTCGACTTCCTCATACATCGAGCCATCGTACTATAAGTGCAGGGTAGCACCACTGTATTAGGCATTCGGGGCGTCAGGGAGGCTAGGAAAAGGCTCTGAAAAAAGTGGCACTCAGTTGCACTATGTGGCACTCACTTGGCACTCACTTGGCACTGATTGGCACTCATTGGCACTCCACTTGGCACTCATTGGCACTTCATTGGCACTCACTGGCACTCACCTGGCACTCATCTAATACTCATTGAACACTAATAGCAACATCCCTGATACTTCTACGGTGATTGGGAACCATCAAAGGCATCAAATTAGGTTGGGTCAAAATTGACCCATGTATATGGCGTCAGGCGAAATATCCAAGGTTGTAGGGCATTGCTAGGCTAGGTATAGGTGTACTCCTAGGTGAAGGTTGGGTGGAGTCTAGGTGTAGGTTAAGCTGGGTGGAGCTAGGTGTAGGTGTAGGTGTAAGCTGGGTGGAGGCTAGGTGTAGGTGTAGGCTAGGTACAGGCTGGGTGAGGCTAGGTGTAGGTGTAGGCTAGTTGTAGGCTGGTAGGCTATGTGTAGGCGGGGTGTAGGCTATGTGGAGGCTGGTGTAGGCTATATGGAGGCTATGTGGCTAGGTGAAGGCTAGGGGTAGGCTGGGTGTAGGCTATGTGGAGGATGGGTGTAGGCTAGGTGTGTGTGTTGTGTGTGTTGGTGTGGGTGTGTGGGTTGTGTGTGTGTGTGGTGGTGTGTGTGTTGCGTGTGTGGCGCGGCGCCCGCGTGTGTTAAAGTTACCGAAAATCATGGTCAAACCAAGGTAAAAGACACAAAAACGGCGCTAAGCCCCTAAAGGAAGATTAAAAATTACCGTGGGCAAAAATTGACCATGCGTCGAAAAAATTAGGGGGCGTACAATAGGGGGCAATACATACAACGGTTGCTGACGCAAACCGTTTGGCGCAAACCCTTCTGCGAAGGGTTGCCAAAAATTAGGCGTGAAACCGAAAAAATTAGGTTGCCAAAAAAATAGGGTTGCCAAAAAATAATACATACAAAAATTAGGTTGCCGAAAAATACCGTGGGCCAAAATTGACCCATGGAAGACGGAAGGGTTGTTCGAAAAAAGGTAAAGTCCCAAAAAGTAAAGCCCAAAAAATGTTCAAGTCAAAAAAAGGTCAAGGCCCAAAAAGGGCAAGGGCCCAAAAAAGGTCAAGGGCAGGTAAAAAATTGGGCTCAAAAAGGTTAACGGTTCAAAAAAAAGTGCAAGGCCAAAAAAGGCAGGGGTGCGTTTTTCGTCGGTCAGGGTGGGTTTTTCGTCGGTCAAGGTATCCCCTAATTACTACTTATATATAATATATATATAGTATATACATATATAATATATTATATATATATAATATATATAAGTATAATATATATATATATAATATAATATATATATATATAGTCATTTTTCTGCCGTGTTCAGCACCTAGTCCCGCCCTCATATTCTGCCCCGCTCATAGGCAATTTGCCTAGTTTGCCTTAAGACGGTAAGAGACTCTGTATGTATATAGCTGTATGTATATACCGTAATGAGCTATATATAAAATAATATAATATTATATATATATATATATTATATATATATATATATATATATTATATATATTGGTATATATTAGATATAATATAATATATATAATATATAATATATATATATATATATACTATATATAGCAGTGCCCTCGTGGCGACCAAAAGGACACAGGGTTAACCTACAAGTAATATATTAAGTAGAAGAATAATATGACTCCAGAATCATAACAGACTGCATAATAACAAATACCGATAAAAAAAATTTTACTCCGTATTTGCAGTATTATATATATATATATATAATATATATATATAATATATATATATATATCATAATTATATATATATAAATATATATATATATATATATGCATATATATATATATACTATATATATAATATATTATATTCACCATAAGAATATAAAGCATACAAATATTAACTTATGATGAGAATGTTAAATAACTAAATTTAATTAATTATACGCTGAAGTGTAAATCTCAATATTTATAAATTTATTTTTGTAAAGTTTTCTGACCTCTCTGATTAATATTTCGGCAAAGTGAGTTGATGTATTAGATAACTAATAAAAAATTTTAATAGAATAAACAGTATACATTGAGCCTTGATTTTAGATTAAAAAAACAACTATCACCAAAGCATCAATATACAATCACATGCAAATTTTAAAATAATCAATAATAATAATAATAATAATAATAATAATAATAATAATAATAATAATAATAATAATAATAATAATAATAATAATAATAATAATAATAATAATAATAAATAATAAATAATAATAATAATAATAAATAATGATAATCCGAAATATTTGTATGAAAGATAATGCCTCCTGGATGTACAGAGATACACCAAGAGAAATTGTTTCCAAAAAATATATTTTTTATAACTCTAATCGCAACCCAATCACTTGAAAGGTAAACCAATCAAGTTAATCAGAGTTTCTGAGATAGACGTATTCTAAGCAAAATTGGTCTACCTGATGGATTTCTATTTATGAGTACTCTGTCAATCTTTTAAGTAATTACTCGGGAATTCTAAAATTGCTCCAAGTCACCTGGGGAAACTATAACAATAATATTAAGACTACCAACACCTCTACCACTACAAATGCAATTTCACGTGAAATCGAAATTACAAGAATATTATTATAATGTCTTGTACGAACGCAAAGCAACTTTATATGGTATATTTAAATTAATGAATAATATATTATATTATATATTATAATATATATAATATAGTATATATATATATATAATATATATATAATATAGGTGATGTTTTTGTTTGGGTATTTATATATATATATATATTATATATATATATATTATATAATATATAAATTTTTATTTAAATAATTTCAAAATTGCTTCGTGTTACTTGTTGTTTGATATTTACCGAATGAAGAGAGATTACTCAGCGTGTCCCGTCTCGATCATACTGGCAATAATCTAAGATACTATTTATAGACAATTCGCCTTTAATTTTTTTCTTTCTTTTAAATTAAAAACCATTTATAATTATCATAATTAATCATGAATTTTTATGTAATGTGGACTTTTTAGTTATCTTAACATCAAATTTTACACACTTTGATACAAAAAAAAATACCCTTGAAAAGCCAATTTATGGATTAAATTTTATACACCTTGTTCGATCAATATCTGAACTCAGACTGAATATCGATCGGTATAATGAAATAGGTAGGTTTTTTTTAGTTATAATCGATGCAAATATCATTGTATTAATATCGATTTTTTGATATTCATGAAAATAATGCTATTTAACTTTTTCTTTTACCTTTTTTGTGTATGAAGTTACTGAGTTTATGTTTTCCAAACAAAAATGAGTAAGCGTAGTGTTGAAAAAAACAAGTAGACTAAATATTAATCATTAGTTTTCGCCGAAAAATAGCTAAAGAAGGAGAATTAAAAGAAAAGTCAGATATCTTGGAAGAATCATTTTTTACCAAAAAAAAAACAATACCAACTGGACGATAAAAAGCATATTTAAGATAAAATAAAAAACACATCTTTGTGAAAGACGCAAATGTCAAAAAGATTACGATGAAAGCAAACTTAGTGACAAGCGTAGGCCCTTCGGAAGCAAAAAAAAATGAGTTCTTTACAAATTTCTAAGCAAGGGATGTAGTAAACTTTATCCAAAACATTGAGGATCCACTAGGAATCTCAACCACTTTGAACTGAAGTAATCGAGATCCCAGACTAAATTTTGAATAAAATCAACACATCTGACGAAAATTAATCTAAATCACAAACACTGGCCTTTTTCTAATAGCTGAAAAGAGAAGAAAGCGGGAGCGCTTATACAAAGGGTGTCTTAAAAAAATGTCCAGACCTCAAATCACTAAGTTACAATCCTATATGAATAAAAAACATGGTGGAGGGAAAACATTTAGTATAACCTTCTCATCATCAATAAACAAAAAGCATGAGAGCCTAAATTACGGTGACATTGTTGGCTAAGAACAAGTCTTAAAAATGGGAAAGGTGAATCACACTTGTTGCGATTCGTCAATCTACTCAAAGCTGCATTTTTAAATGATTCTCGTAGATGAAGTTCAAAACGTCGCGGATTCGGAACTTAAGTAAAGGGGACAGAATCCGATGGCATGAGCAGCTGCTATGATAAAGAGTGCTGATTGAGAGCGAAGCGACTTTTTAAACTGAACGAGTCGACTGAAAAAAGCGGTTTCCAATTAGTTTTTTGTCTAAAAACCAATTTAATAAATTGTTTTCTAAAAATTACAAATTAATACTAAGAGAAAGTAGCTAAAACAATCATTTACAATATATAAATTCAACATTGTTTGAAACAAAGTAATTTAATTACAAAAATAGGCAATAAATAATATGGCAGCATTTAGTATCAAATCACATGTTGATAACGACCTATTTAATGCGGTAGAAAATTAAATAATTACTAGCAAATTACCAGTAATATAATTAGCAAATATTTTTTCAAATGGCCTGAAAGGAATTCTGATCTTTTTGATATAAAAACCAAGTCTGTACTTGTAGTGAAAGAATCAAAACTATGTAATTTATCAAAGAAAAATTTATGGGGTCAATCATGACCAAATAAATGACCTTCACGATTACATTGGTCAAATATAATTTATTATTATTATTATTATTATTATTATATATATATATATAATATATATATATATATATATATATATATATATATATATATATATATATATATATATATATATATATATATATATATATATATATATATATATTATATATATTTATTTATTTATTTATTATTAGCCTCTTAATCCTGAGGTAATTGGTCAGAGAAAGTATTTGTATGGTTTCTGACCAAGTGGAAGGTGCAGGAATATTTAGGCCCGATAGCAAGCCCTGCTTCGCGACGTAGTCGGAATGCTTGCCACCGTAAGGCGTGGGTTTGCATCCTAGTACGCGGCTTTTTCCAATGCGAGAAGCATGAGAATAGTGATTTGTTTGTGAATAGAATGTTCTGTTGTATGGGTTGTATGCGGTTGTGATGTGTGTTATGATATGGGTGTAACATAGTATAGCAGTAAACTGCAATACATAAATATTGCAGAAAATCTAACGACATTTTTTGTGTCCATTCACGTGGCCGAGCTAAAACTTAAAGTCATACTTTCATCTTATCATGTTAACGTGAGTTTTAACATGACTTAACTAATTATATATATATATATATATATATATAGACAAATATACAAATATATGTAAGATGTACCTATATATATATATATATATATATATATATATATATATATATAAATTATAATATATGATTTATATATATATATATATATATATATATATATATATATATATATATATATATATATATATATATATATATATATATATATATATATATATATATATATATATATATATATATATATATATATATATATATATATATATGCCAGATTATTATTTAGAAGCAGCTAGCCATTTATCAAAATTTACATAAAATATTTTAAAATTTTTATTGAATCAATAATAAGAAATTAAAATCAGATTTTATAATAAAACAAATATTATTATTTATTTTTAAAACGAAATCAAGAAGAGGAGTAGCAAAATATTTAATCCAGTTCTTTTCTAAAATTAGTTATTTTAAATAGACAATGAAGTGTCATTGAATTAACTTCCGTGAGAAAGAGCAAAATTTTTCCTGTCAGTTCTTTTATATAAATGTTAAAACACAATTTGGATTTAAAATAAAGAAACTACTTCAAGTGATTTCTGATCTATTGTTGGAGGCTTCGACGCAGTTGGTCAGTATGAAGATTATCTTCACAAGGCTCTTGGGGCTGGGAACCCCCTTCTGCTATTCAACTCTTCCCATGAACGATCGCAGGAGTATTACAAATACTTTCTGCGATGGACACTACACTGCATTTGTGCGGTACACAGTGTTTAGAATAATAACAATAATAATCATATTAATAATTATAATAATTGAAATTGAAAATGCATTATTCAGAAAATAACAATATACATTATTAAGTTTAACATTATTAACAATATTTAGTTGTAGTAAATACAAAACTTAATGGTATACAATTTCTGAAAGGGGGCTACTAATTGCAACACAATGTGTCCTATGAGCCCCAAAATAATGTAAATATGATTAAATTTAAGTAATTGGGTTTAAGGATTGAGCTTAATGTAATCCCAAAACGAATATTAATACAATTAAAATACATAATATTAGCAAAATAATAAGAATCAGTGTAATAATAATATCAATAATATTTATAAATATAATAGGGACAAGTTTAACAATGATGAAAATAATAATTACAGTAAATAGTACCAATAATAATAATAATAATAATAATAATAATAATTAACAGTCAATAATAATAATAATAATAATAATAATAATAATAATAATAATAACTAATTATAATAATAATAATAATAATAATAATAATAATAATAATAACAATGATAATGATAATACTACTAATAATAATAGTATAATAACAATCATAATATTTCAAATAAATAAAATAGTACTAATGGTATAATAATAAATAATAATAATAATAATAATAATAATAATAATAATAATAATAATAATAATAATGATAATAATAATGATAATAATAATTATAATCATAATAATTATAATAATAAAAACAACTACGACAAATACAATAATATTAATCACAATCACAATCATAATTACAACTAAAAATCACAATAATTTCAATATAATTATATTAGCTACAATCATGCTTACAACAATAGAAATAATAATAATAGTAATAATAATAAGTATAATAATAATAGTAATAATAGCAATAATGATAATGATAATGATAATAATAATAATAATAATAATAATAATAATAATAATAATAATAAATAATAATAATAATAATAATTTAAATCAGTAATTTACTCTTAACGAGTTAAAGCATTTTAAGGCTTATTTTGCTGAAATTTTTTTACCGATTTCAAATTGATTATTTTGGTTAATATTCCACATTATTTAAAAGTTTTAAAAGATTATAAGGTCGAATTTCAAATTCAATGGATAATAATTTTTGGAATAACTCAAAAACTCAAGAGTTATAGAGCAAAATCATTTCAAAGGCACATAAAAAGACACCATATCTGCCTTTGAAGAAAGTAACAATTTAAAATAATAATAACAAAATTACAGTGATCTGTAATAACGTAATTTTTCCAATTGTAAATGAAGAATGAAAACGAAAGTGTTTCTTTCGAGTAAGAGAAGGATGACGTCACCGCCGAGTGGTGGCACGTCAACCGTGTTCGTACAGTATGATAGTTTGGATATATATTGTGTACCGTAGCAAACATTATATACTAATTATTTCTAATTTTTTATATAAAAATAGTTAAACACGTCAGATTTTTCTGCACATTGATTACAGGTGAACTCTTTCGGCTATACAATTCTTTGCATTGTTAAACAAGTAAATCACTGGTCACTGAAGGTGACGAACTGAAGTGACATTAAACTGCCCATAAACACACCAAAAAAAAAAACAATAGTATCTCATTTTCCAGCAAATCGTGTCTGAAGGGAAGGAATGAGTTACCACTTGGATACCCACCGATACAATACGATCTCTCAAGTCCGACACATTGTAATTCAGAAAACACCCCAAACAAGTTCAGGAAAGAACATAATTCCAGTGAGAGGATATAGCGAATTTTGTTAGTGACGTGCTTATATTTTAAGAGGTATATAGCGTGAGTAGCTTTTATTGACGAAGCGTACCTACCACATTCCCAATATTAAACTTTACAGGGGGTTGTAACGTATGGTCTTGTCGACCTAAATTAAAGTTTAATTAAAGAACCAATGGATCAATTTTGTAATAAGTGTAATATGAAGATTTAAAGAAATTTGATACAATTGGAGTTTCAAACCATTCAAACCGAAATTTGAAACAATTGGGTTGCTAATACCAATGGGTTATGGATGTCTTTCCCCCTGATTTTAAAAAGACACCACTATACCCAGACCACTGGCAGCTTAATGGTCAAAGGGGGTTAATGTGAAAGTGTTTGTCTGGCTTACTACTTTCACGGAGTGTTTTTGTCCGAAAAACCTCCATCCCAAGCACATAATGTCACTTCCGGTGTTGAAGACGTCTCTCTGAAATATGCCCCACCCCGTCCCTTGAGTGAAAATGATTCTAAAGTCAATGAATCAGGCTATCGACAGCGAATTCTAAAGAAAGTATACCCAAATAGGATCCTGGGGAAAGGTTCAGGATTACACGACGCACTTTCGAATGAGAATATAAACAAGATTAATAAATTAAAAG
>JABUQX010081047.1:22500-35998 GCA_015478945.1 Trachelipus rathkii | reverse complement strand
CGTGAAGTGGAAGAGAAAAGAAATAACCCTCGAAGCACTCTTGCCACTTCATATATATATATAATTGATTTTACTGATAAAAAGCTATATAAAAGCATTATATATTATAATGTATATGTATATAATTATATATATATTACAGTGAATTTATAGATTTATATATATATAGGTATTAATAAAATATAATAATTACTTATATAGGTAATTATTATATATTATATGATATATATACATAATAGTTTAGAATAATTAAAAAAATTATACATTGTTATCATTCTAAAATAATAATTATATATATATATATTTAGTTATTATATTATATTTGAAGAAGTAATAAAATTAATATATATTATATATTAGTAACCGAAGATTTTTGTGTAGTATACTTAATTTTAATAGAATGCAATTCTATGCTTAACTATTATATCAATGGCAGTTTTTCGTTCTAAGGAGTACCGATTCTTTTAAGTATCGAAGTCACGGAGATGATCAGAGGAGTCTCGGGTAATGAAAATGTGGTGGGAGTCGTGAGGGATCCGATTACGCTTGTGAATAGTTCCAAAGTCTTGTAATTTTGAAAAAAGTTACCTGAGAGTCTTGTACTTTCCATTATTTCATCGGATGTTAGATCATGCGTAATGTGATCAAGAGATCTGGAGTCGGCAGTCGAGTCGGGTAGTCGCGGGAGCTCTCGTTAACTTTCAAGATTAGATTGAGTCGGAAGATTTAAACGACCAAATGTATAAATGTGACCTCATTATATGCCTTCATTCCTAGCTTCAGCAAGTATTATGACTTCGACGTCCACATCACAAAATGCAATTGCAAACTTCGAAATTTTTAACCAGCACCATATGTTCAATTTATTATATTTAATAAATTCAACTAACCTTATACCAGTCATAATTTAAATACTGAAGAATAAAAATCCCATGACGAGAGAAATTTCTCTCATACAATATATCGTGTAGTGTTTGTGGGTTTGTTTTATACTAGCTGTTGTTATATTGATCCTATCTACAAAGCTTAACTGAAGAACAACAACAAAAGCTAAATCTCAAATATTGTATTTTGTATTAAATTGTTGCAGAAGTTCAAGAAGAAAAGGATACACCCCTAAACATATTGTAAGCGATGAAACTACCAGATCTATTCCTTACTTACCTTCTCAAGTCATCTTCAGAAAGTTCAGAATTAGTATTGAAAAGCTTCAGATATTGAGAGCTTAGTCAAAAAGCGGTCATGCCAAGAAATGTCAAGGTCCTTCCTAATCCTTTACACAGTTC
Organism: Trachelipus rathkii; assembly: GCA_015478945.1. Lineage (NCBI taxonomy): Eukaryota > Metazoa > Arthropoda > Malacostraca > Isopoda > Trachelipodidae > Trachelipus > Trachelipus rathkii. The sequence goes on along the minus strand of JABUQX010081047.1, from coordinate 34,712 downwards.
CATAACTTTAAATAAAATTCTTTGCTGCACTGAAAGAATTGAAAAAATTATTAACTCGACAGAGTATCAAGTCACATGTACAAGAGAAGCTAAATTGCTATACTGCTTCTACTCCAACGACAATTAGCTGGAACTGCTTTTCTGTCTTCCATTATATAATCAGGATCCAAAGAGAAAAAAATAGAGCTCTGGACTATATTAACCTGGCAATGCTATTCATTTTTAAAACTAATCACTCAATGAGTAGATGATATATTTGATAATCATTAACTATATAAGTAGTACTTATGTATATATACCCTATATATAATATATAATTAATATTTTAATAAGTATACTATATAATATATTATATAGATTATATATAACAATACTAAATAATTATATTTTATAATATGATTATAAAACGATAAAAAATATATATTATATAATAAAAAAATATAAATATATATATATTATATCAGTCTATTTTTGGTAAAGTTATATACGTAAAGTAGTCACTTTCAGATATATTTAATATTTGCCAATATACATGAAAACTTATTACTTAATATGATATAATATGACGTACTAGTACTTTGAGATAGTTAGTATTGATGACTTTGTGTAAGTGTGCATTTTTTTATGTTCGTATTCAAGTAACATGAGTATAAATCAACGTTTACCTCTTCCAATTGTATAACTAAGGTAAAATTGGATGGTTAATTCTCTTAGTTATAATTTTATAAAAAAAATAATAGGGATCAAACATTAGATGTGGACTATTGATTAGATTAATAAAATCTGATGAAATGAATCATATTGAAGTAATTAGTTTACTGTCTGCTTGTTTTAACTTGCTCAAGTGGTGATATATAGATTTAAGTGTCCTGTCCTTGGGCGAAAGTGTGAGGGAAATATTTTTAAAATTTTCTGATTTAAATTTGGTTATAATTTTTTTTGTTTAAAAAAAAAGAATTCTCACTATATTTTTTATATAATGAGATAGTTTGTATTTTGATTAAAGTTATATATATTAGTATCTAAAATTATTTAATATAGTATATTCATATATATATATATAAATACTTATAAATATATATAATATCTTTCATTCTTTCCGTCTCCGAGTGATCAAAAAGAGATTCTTAATCCTGTCATTCGAGCAAGGCATTCAATATCTACTCCAGACGTCTCTCTCTGACTATTCCTCTTCTCTCATGGCTCCAATTGACGTATAAGCAGTCATGCTATGCCAAGAGTCTTCCAACGACCGCCCATCTCATTCCTCAGGCTCCCCGGAACTTTCTTCTTACCTCGGACTTTATCGATCTCAGATCTACATTATGTACTCTGACAATTAACGCTCTGTCATCTCATCACTTGCCGGATGTCCTCTCACCATGCTCAATCTCCCACCATCCATCTCCAGTGTCATCTTCTCTGAACACCGAGAATACCTATCTGACAAGATAACTCATTCAGTCTGCTTCACTTATTCTTTATCTCTCAATGTTAAATCTGAAATGCATACTCCTATTGTACTATGCATCCATTCCGCTCGCTATTTTATATACTTAACTATATCCTCTCTTCTACTACGGTTTGAATTCCATGTCTCCGCGTGCCCGGTTCCATGGTGGACAGCGAATGGAGTTCCATGTAGTCTGGTGAAAAAATCAACTTTTTACCCATCTCGATGTTTCATTCTTCATCATGCCGTTTACCGCTTTCATAACTAATCCATACTTTCTCCATTCTTCGCTAATCTTTCTCCAACTTCCCCACCTTCTGTTAATACACCCCCCGAGAAATTGCATTTTACTGCCTCACGAGCCTCCTCTCTCCCATCATTCTCATCCCTCCTCATTTCCTCCGTTACTGTTAATATCTTCTTCTGTATGTTCATCTTCATCACTGCTCCTCCAACCCTCCGGCAAACAAACTCACACCACTCTCGAATCCATCCTCTCTTCTCGCTCCAACTCCAGATCTCCGCATATCCATAGTTCCCCTTCCAAATTCTCCCAGCATAGGAAAATATACAGCTATAAACATATTACCACGCGACAGTTTTATCTAAGGGACACAATAATAAAGTAGGGAAATCGTGAACCGCATTCATTCCTTTAATGAGGGGTGTTAACAGTTTGGAATGTTCCCCGGCAGGAGTTTGTGGATTGTGCCTCATTGCAACATTAAAAGTATTTTAATATGTATATGGATGTATTGCATCAAGTGACTGATTATACTCTGACGTAGCCAATAGTGAGGCGTTTAGTTGTTATTAAAGCTAAAACCGCATTTGTAGCTACAGGTATCACAATAAATAAATTAAAGCTTGTATTGGGTTAGCATGAACCTTAGCTAAAGATTTTAATTTGGGAGTAGTTGCTTATAATTATATGACCTTTGTTCAGGAATGACAGCCACTTTAGCTGTGTTAGGTTATGTTTGTCGCAATGGGGCATGTATTTTGAGTAAAATTTAGTTGACGGAGCAGTTCTCGATAGGGTCGATGTTGCCTCTAACTGTTCTTTGTTTTCTCTTATCTCTATCTGAGGTGATACTACGAACTTTGATATAAATAAACTCTCTGATTGACAACGATATCTGATGGTGTTAAAAGCAATTGAGAAATTTTTAAGGGTTATATGCTGTCGGAAAATACTCCAGCGCGTTAGATGTTATTCACTGCTCCATCACTCATTTGGATGAGTCTACAATCTCATTAAAAACTTTATGCACATCGAATGCAACTATTATCTATCTTATAGATTGCCAATGCCGACTACTATTTCTAAAAGAAAAAAAAAAAAGAAAAAAGATTTTCCTTTCCGAAACTTTAAAGAATTCCCTGACACAAAATGGACACAAGGTAGGTGGAAATTTACGATGATGTTACGACCAAAGGAAATTTTTAAACTTGTTGAGCATTAAGAGAGCTCAATGATCAAGATATGAACTGGCTTTTAATAAAAAAACTTAGATCTTTTCATGTCTTTAATAAAAATGAATTGTCTAAAATATAATGAATATTAACTAGCATGAACTTACTAAACATTTTAATTAAGCAAAACTTTCCATTCCCAAAAATTAGTGACAGCAATCTGCTCTAATCATATGGAAAGTGAGGTTCTTTAAAGGCGCTCAAAGCAAACGTCAACAGAAACTTTCATCAACAGGAATTGCAACAGAACTTCTTAATTGAAAAAATAAATGCCTCTTTAAGAAATCCTAATGAATGAAAAACAAAGGGCAATTACAATTAATATTCTTGATGATTTTTTCAAACCAGTTTAGAGAGCAAGTTCTGAAATCAGCGATCCGATACTACTAAGATCCTCATGTAATTATTTTACCGTAGCCATCTATCCAAAACATCTCAATTTTGAGAAAGAAAATGATATGTCAGTCATATTAGATGTAGACTTAGCATTACTCACTCAGAAATGTGAATATCAAAACATATCCGGCTATCTCTGAAAAGCTTCCAAAGCAACTTTTTCAATTCTACATGAGAAAATCTAGCAGAACTGGCTTTAATGTGTCACCATAGCTTCACAATATAAACGAAGAAGTTATTATATTTTACTCTTACTAGATCAAAATTAAGACTTTTTGTTGAATACAATATGTTTTTCAAATATTATTAATGTCCATTTCTTGCTCTTTATGAAAATATATTAAATACTGATATATATGTATTATATATATATACATAATCAAATATAATAAAGGAATGGAATATATACTTTAATATAAATATATAATATATATAAAGATTATAGAAATTATATATATTATATATAGTATATTATGAGAATATTAATCTAAAATACCCCGAAATTTTTTTGCTACTGCCAGTAATTCTATAATTAGTAGTCAGGACCCCTATCGCCCTACTACCAAATTTTTAGACCCACTAAGCATTTATAAGATATTTCAGCATGTCATATATCCGTTTATTATATTATTAACCAAAGTATTTAGATAGGTATATATTAAATTATTATATATATATATTATATTATAATTATATATATATATAAATATATATTATATATTAATATATTTATAAATAATATATATATAATTATATTATTAATATATTAATATATATATTATATATATATCTTAACTAAAACCCCGAGATATTGTATTTTTTTTAGCTAACTAGCTCACTATATATATATATATTATATATAAATATAATAATATATATATAATATATATATATATATATTATATATAATATATATATAAGTAGAACGATTATTTATTGTATATATACTGATATCCCCCTAGTACCCCGAAAAAAATCTCAGAACGCCCTACATATGTATAATATATATATATATATAATATATATTAATATATATAATATATTATAATATAAATATAAATATATAGTTATAATAATATATAGTGATATAACTATATATAAATAAATATATTATATATATAATATATAATATTATAATAATATAAATATATATATTATATATATATTAATATATATATAAATATAATATATATTATATAATATATATATTAATATTATATTAATATATTATAATATTTACATATATATATTAAATATATATATATATAGATATTAATTATAGTATAATATTAATATACAGATTAATTATATATATTATTAATTATGTAAGTATTAATATATAAAAATATAATAGTATACTATATTATATATAAATTATATATTATTATAATAATATAATATAACTTATATATAAGATTATATTATAATATTATATATATATATATATATATATAATATATATATAATATAATATATAATATTATATATATATTAAATGTATAGTATATATAATATATAATATTAATTATAATATATTATATAATAATATTATAATATATTAACTATATATATATATTAAATTTATATATATAAATATTAATAATATAGATATAATATATATATATATTATAATAAATAAATATATATGAATATATATATATAATTAATATATATATATATATTATAATTATAATATATTAATATTAATTAATAAATATAAGATATTAATAGTATATATATATTATTATATAATATAATATATTATTAATATATATTAATATATTATATATATATATATATATATATCACATTCTATCATCATTATCATTCATTAATCTAATCTATTCTATACTAATCATCTAACTCTTTCAATATCATAGTACAGCTATATCAGCTCAACCCTACATATACCATTCTTTCTCTCCCAATAGACGCGGAGCGTTTAGTGCGTAAAGCATGCATTAGAAACATAAAAAAGAAGTTATAACAAATAAAGTAAAATAATAAGTCTGAAATAAATAAAAGACCCAGCCTTACCGCCCCCTTATACCTTTTAGTTGATGAAACTCGTCGAGCATATCTCAATACTACTAAGTAATAACCACATACTTATAAGAGCTATTCTACTAGCGACAGCCGACGGACCCTCACTTATGTTCAATCTCTGACAATATTGTGGGTTAATCCCTTGGCCCTTGGTGGCACACAACAATACCCCCTCACCATAACCCCGCCATTCACCACTATTATGCACCTTTCTTCTTGGCTCTGCTAAACTCACATCTTCTCTCCTTCCAAAGCATTCTTAACGACTCAAATTCCACTTTTTCTTCGTCTCTACGCCGGTCGTTACCCAGCTCTCTAACTCACCAACTTGATTATACATCCCGCTTAAACCAACCGTACTACATCCATTACCTTTCCACATGAGAAACCATCTCACACTACTATCTTATCTAATTCATAATTCTTATCTATTTATTACCTCCACACCACAACATTTCTCGTGAAGTAACAGAGAGTTAATTTTCTCTATACTAAATCAATTCCTTCCTTCACACTATTATACACGCTTCCGCCTTAAAGAATTGCCATTGAACCCATTGTTAATCTTTCTATAGTCGATATTATCCCTCTATCATATTCCATAACTGCACAGATACTCAAACTGACAATATACCATTTAACACAATGGTAAACGAAACATTATCTCTTCTTAAGCCTTCGACCTGAAAAACATATATTATAATATAATTATATGATTAATATGGTATACATAGGTATTATTATTATTTGCACTAATTATAAAATAGTATAGTATAATAATAGTATAGTATATATAATAAATAATAAGGGTATATTTCAACGGTGATCAATTAATTATTTGAAGGTTTATAATTTTATCTGATTTTAATTAAAACTATATTTATTTGATAGACCATTGTATTATACTATATATAATTATAATTTATTAATTTTTCCATAATAATATTTATTACCTTAGAGTAGGTGTGTGAAACGTAATTCTAGTCGTTTTTTATAAGCGTTAAATAAAGGTTATTTATAAGTCGGAAAGTCTACATCAAAAAGAACTTTACCTCTTGAAAATTAAGAAAAGAACATGAATTTCCATAAAAAGAGTGTGTAGAGTCGGAGTATTCCCGGAAAACGATCGGACTACACAGTGATTGAGAGTGGTTGTCAAGTGTTGAGAAAATAGCAAAGAGTTACGGTATAGTTCGGGCGACTTTTAGTTTTATACGGAAAAGGTTCTATCAGAGAGCGTAATTCAAGATTGAGGTAATCAGAAGTGATCGTAGTCGGGAAGTCAGGGAAAAAATTGAGTTAACCTCAGACACACAACTTCACATCGATTTAGAGTCTGAGTATGAGTATAGTGGAAAATCCAGCATTATAGAAAGATATGAGTATAGATGAGACTAGGTAGATAATATAAAAATTTTAAAAACTAAAAAATCAAAAGAACTCACCTACTATGGACGATAATAGGAACACACTAGACACTAATATATATATATCACCACTTTTTAACTATATATAATATATTATATAGTATATATATACTATAATTTTAATATTATATATATAATTATATATATAGTATATATATATTATATATATTAATATATTATATATATAATTTATATATATATATTATAATAAATTTATATATATTATAATAATATATAGTTAATTATATATATATATATATATATATACTTATATCAGAGTCAAAAGTATATACAGTATATTCTATTAGTTATTATATATTATTATATATTATATATATATAATGTATCTTATCCTGTATTAAGTTTAAAAAATATATCCCATCATAGAGCACGGATTGCAAACTAACTATATTTAAAAATATATATATAATATTTATATATATTATATATATATATATATATATGAATATATATAATAATAATATATCACATATAATTATATAAATACTATATATTTATATAATTATAGGACTTTTCCCAGTTAGGTGGGAGTGCTAACTTTCTAATGATTATTCAGATAATTTTAATATTAATTAATATATATATTTAAATATTAAAATATTACTATAAATAGCACATACGCTTCTAACATTAATTGTATATTATATATACAAGGCAAGGTATAGAGGCTTACTGAATCCATCATTTGGTATATTATAGGTTCAGACTATCACGAGCAGTTTCCCTCTAATAGTAAATTAGCAAATACAACTGCCCATGATAGTGAGTGTTAGAACTTATTAATTAAAATACACACTTAACCATCAACACACCCCACATACACATTATAATATATTATCATATTAATATATATAATATACATATATAATAATATATATATTATATAATATATATATATATAATATAGATATATAATATAATATATATAATATTATATATTATATAGATATATATATATATAATTATATAAATATATATATTATATATATATATAATAATTAAACTATAATATATATAATATATATATATATATATATATATATATTTATATATATATAAAATATATATATATATATAAATATGTATAATATATATATAGTATATATAAAAGATAAGTACAGAGATAAAGGAGAAATAATATTTCACTATATTATATATTATCATAACTTAGAGTTTGATAGTATATATCTTATTAAATAGTTATCTCTTTGTAGAAATTGATTTTTATTATGTTTATAATAATTATAATATATTTCATGAAGTTTATTATTATAATTATCTATTTATTTATAATTATTATATTATAATTTATTATATATTGATTTATTTAATATTTATATATATATTACATTATTTTTAGTATTTTACATAAACTAGTGATGCAGATGAAAAAATCCTCATTTGCCAGCACGACAGATAAAGCAATGAGGTTTGCCTGACTTGATGCTACCATTCGAACTGTCGATGTTGAGCAGTTTTGCTTTGTCCATAATATATCTCGTGACTGATTCGACAGACACGAGAGCGTATATTACAGATCATCGAGATGTGCCGATATTCTCACTATTGCTACTTTAGGTTATAAAAATTATATAATGAGAATAATAAATAGAATATGAGAGAGTAAGATATATAGATATATAGAGAAGAGAGATATAGATGAAAATATATTTTAGGTGAATATATTTATATGAATATTTACTATACGATATTATATAGAGATATAGTGAATAGTATATAGTATAAGATATAGTATACCTATTATATATATAATATAGTAGATATATATATATATACTATATATATATATAAAGAGACAGTAAGAAGACGAAGAATCCAATCTAGAGTGTGTACCCATTCTACCCATAACAATTAAGAATAGAATAATTTTAATAATTAAATTAAATGTAAGTATTATGAAGATAAGTGATTAATTATAATTAAGAAGCCGCATGGGACTACCTAAACCATATATAAACAACCACAATAATTAATAATAAAGATAATAATTAAAAAAGCCGCATTGCCCCCTGAAGTGCCCAGTCAATTCAATTAAAGTTAATAAATAAGAATAATAATTCAGAAATGCCGCATGGTCCTATCTAGACTTTTCCCAGTCAACCCGTAATTAAATTAATAATAAGATGATAATAATTAAGAAACTGCATGATGACCCCTCGAGAATGTCCCAGTTAACCCATAAGAAGATATGAGAAAGGAACGAAAAATCACTTAAGAAGCCGCGAGAGAAGCGGTCGAAGATTAGAACTGTAGCTCCCCCAGTCAACCAAGTAATAAATTACTAATTAAGAAGACCGTTAGTATGGAGCACTCTAGAATGGTCCAAAGTCAACCCTAAAAATTTAAGAAAGTATAAGAATCATTGATTTAATAATAATTAATGTAATAATGGAAGTAGATTGTAATTAAGAAGACCGAACATAGAAGGAGAGACCTAAGCATAGACGAGAGAGAGAGTCGCCGACCGAAATCAACCAACAGAAAGAAAGAGAATAAAATGAAGGAGAATAATAATAACAGAAGCGCGAGACAGAATGGACCGAAGTACTGAGGAGGACGAGATGTGCCCACAAGCCCAGAGAAGATAATGGAGAGATAGAGATAGTAGAGATAGAAAGTATAGATATCCATAATGTATGAGAATGATATTGAGATGATGAGTTATGAATTGTGTGATCTATGTCAGATGAGGCCATTCGTCTCGCGTGAAACTTACTCATATTATCACACTGAGTTTATGTATTTTTACTTCCATGAATAATATCACAAGAGACATTTCGTTAATACTGCTGAGCCGAATGCGAGCAAATTAAATTATTAATAACTTTACATTTCTATATTAATCTATTGTGTGTGTAGATATTTTAGTGAGGACAGTATAGCGCAAAATAAAGCCCATTTGCGCTCCTATTTATATAAAATACAATCTCATTAATATACTAGTGTAATTTATTATTAAAAGAAATATGAACAAAAGTGACGAGTATCTAATCTCTTAATTCTTTATGGAGGTATTCAGACAATACTCTAGAGCTCCGCCAGATGCGCCACACCATCAACATCAGCAAGGCTGATATCCAAACTTCATACAATATTATATAAATATAGATATCTGACTGGGACAGTCTAAAAAAGGACCATGCTGCTTCTTAATTAATTCTTATTATAATGAGTTGACTGGACATTCTAGAGGAGTCCATGTGGCGTAATATTATTTTTAAGTATATTCATTATTGTTGAACTGGGACAGCTAATAGGCCATCTGCTTCTTACATTATTCTTATTTATCATTTATAAGATTCTTAGAGGGCCCAAATTGCTGGCCTCTCTTTATTAATTTATTGGTTGACTGGAACAGTCTACCAAAAGAGGATCCAATTGCGCTTCTGTATTATTTTCATTTCCTATATGGTGACTGTACATTCTAGAGGCCGTCAATCAGCTTCCTAATTATTATGTCCTGAATAATAATTAAGAAAGCTTCATTAACCTTCTTAGAACCCATTAATAAAGAAAATAATAATACAAGAGCACGTATTCGTCCCTTTTAGACGTTGTCCCAAAGTCAACCAAATAAAAAATCTAATATAAGAAGCCACATTGGCAGGGGCCCCCAAGTGTCCAGTCAACCCATAATAAAATAAATAAGTAATATATATTAAGAAACGCATAACCTATCGAGACCCCATATCAACAATTATATTATTATATATACTATATATTATTATAGTATATATATTATATATATATAGAATATATATATAATATATATATGTTATATACTTTATAAGATATATATTAATTATAGTTTATATATTTATAATTATATATATATAATAATAAATATAATATATATAATATATATTATATATAATAATTAAAAATAAAATAAGAAACCGCATTGACACCTTACAATCTCCACATGTCAACTACATACTAAAGAAGAATAATATCGTCAAGAAGCCGCTCATGCGTCCTTTCGACCTTCCAGTCAAACCAAAAAAAATTAATAATTAAGAATCCGCATTAGCCCTTCTATAAAATTCCAGTCCCAGTCAACTCATAATAAATATCAAATAATAAATAAAATAATACTTAAGAAGCCATGGCCAGTATAGACTGTCCCAGTAACCAATAATAATATTTTATGTATTAAAATAATAATTAATAAGCCGCATTGACCCCTCAGAATGTTCCAATATCAAACTCATAATATAAAATAAGAATATAATACTGGAGAGCCGCTTGAATGGTCCTTTTTGGACTTCCATGTCAAACCAATAATAAATTTAAGAATAATAGAACTCATTGGCCCCTCTAGAATTTCCCAGTCAACTTATAATAAATATATAAAAAGATAATATATAAAAAAAATCAGCTACTCACCATCTAAAACAACTTCACGCCGTATACTTATCCTCAAAGCCAAAAAATCTTACCTCTCCTGCTGACGGTTGCGCCCTCTTCCAGCAATATAATGTCTTTTTTAATAAGGTGCGTAAAATTTGTTAGACAATATTCAAAACCGGCCAAGCTATATTCTATTTATACGAGATGTTGAAGTGACTATTCGATATATAAATTCAGTCTGCATCGAAATTTTTCTATTTGTTTTGTTTATGAAAATCGATACGTTTGAATAAATGTTATTCGACGGAATTTGATATTGTAACACTAAAGAATGTTACAGACTTACGGGTACAATCCAATAGTTTGTTAAAATTGAAAAAATATATATTTAAAAACTTCATAATTATAATATATAGTTTTAATTTTTATTTCGATTGAAGTTAAATCACTTAAATCCTCACCCAAAAAATAAAAATAATTACACCCACAAAATACTCAAACAAAAATAGTAATATGATCATATAAACACTTTTTAAGTACAAAATATTTAACAGCGTAACTTCATTTTTTAAAAAAAATCAATAAAAATCAATTAAGTGATTCCTCCTTTTCATTTATGTCCTTCTTTTGCCAAACTCCGTGGTAATTTATTAATCATAAAATTTTATTTATTTATTACAATATTTTAGGTGTTTAAAATATTGATTTGTGTTTATAGAGCATATTTGACAAGACGTCGTGATATATTCTTCCTCTCGTTTGCCAGAAGCGAACCATGAAATCGAAACTAACTTCATAGACCCTCTTTGTTAATTTAAGAACGACATTTTGTTTAAATTTTAAATAACTTTATGTAGATATTGCTGCAACTTTTTTTCTTCATAGATGGACCATATTTTCGCTAAAAAAAAAAAATAAGAATTTGTATCTTAAACTATGAAATGGAAAATAAGAACTACCTTTCTATATATATAATGTATGGATTCTTCCTCTGAGTTATTATAATATATGATAAAAACTTA
>JABUQX010081046.1:15000-21535 GCA_015478945.1 Trachelipus rathkii | reverse complement strand
TGTCGGCGAATTCATGTGGGATTCCATCTCACCACTTGACATCTTTGAGAATTAGCGAAGCTTTGGTCGAGCTCAGGAAATCAGAAAGTAGTTTCGCCTCTCAGAGACACATCTCTCCAGCTGAGACGAATTACGCTTCCGAATGTGGTCCAAACCAGTTCTTTGCGACCTTTCAACAGGTTCTCCTCGTCCTTTAGTTCCCCAAATTCATTTTGTAAAATTGTTTTTCTTTGCTTGCATTCTTTATCACATCATGGGGTAAAGGTTTCACAAAAGTTAATTTCTTCTCGTTTTGTTTGGCCTGGCATAAACTCTGATGTGAAAAATTGGGCCCGTGCATGTTTTTCCTGCCAAAAACACAAGGTCCACAAACACACCAAAGCTCCTCTCGGAAAATTTCTTCCTCCTTCGGAAAGTTTCGATTAGGTTCATATTGACCTTGTTGGGCCGCTTCCTCCTTCAGAGGAATTTTCTTATCTCCTCACCTGCATTGATCGCTTTAACAGGTGGCTGGAAGTCATTTCACTTCCGGATATCAAAGCCGAGACCGTTGCGAAAGCTTTTGTCTTTAATTGGATCTCACCATTTGGAGTGGCTTCCACTATCACCACCGATCAGGCAGACAGTTTGAGTCCTTTCTTTTTTAAAGACCTTAATGGGACACTCCTAGGACTTCTCGAGTGCGCACTGCACACAGCTACGATCTGTCTCGACCGGAGATTAATTGAGGCCGGTTCCATGCGGTCAAATTAAAAAAGCATCCCTTGCTGTGCCATGGAACATGATGAAAGAATTGGATTTTGAAGCGTTGCCATTGAGTTCTCTTAGGGAATTCCCGGTCCTCCTTAAATCAGATCTTCAACTTCACTTCTGCAGCGCTGGTTTATGGAACCACCGCTTCGTCTTCTTGTGGAAGTTCTTTGACAGCACTAGTCCTCTTCCTGTCGATCCTAATCCTACGTTTCTCCGTCTGAAAAAATGGTGCCTTCCTATGGGAACCTACTCCGACTCGTTCTACAACAATTCATTCTTATATTCCTTCTGACCTTACTTCTTGTTCTCATGTTTTCGTTCGTATTGACTGTCATAAAAGGCCTTTTTCGCCCAAGTACGAAGGTCCCTTTCCGGTCCTGCGACGTTCACCAAAATTCTTTACTGTCCAACGACCAGGTAGAGAGGAAGTCATTTCTATGCGATCGACTGAAGACCAGCCTTTTTGGAATCCAGACCTGGTCGGATGACGATTGATCTTGTTTCCTACTCTCATCCGGGTGTCTTTCTTCCTGTATCTCATACTCCGGTTCCTGAACCTACCGTCCCGGTTTCTTCTCCTTCGTTACCTCCAGTTTCAAGTCTTCCTGACGTCTTACCTTTCCCATCGGTTCCTACTTCCAGTATCGTACCTCAATCTTCCGACTCACGACTGGCACCTCAACCTAAAAAGTCTGCCTTACGACGAATACCTCGAAGTACCCCTCTTCAGGTTTGTTTTCCGCCTCAGCCCTGCACCTTTTCGAGATATGGCAGGCCCATTCGGGCACCTCAAAGGTATCCTTTGTGATCTGTCCTCTGACCCTGCCATCATCTCTAGGGGGAGTACTGTAGGGGTTTCGCACCGTCGCGCGGCACTGGACTTGGTTTGAGTTGTTGGTTGTGTGTTGTATTGAGGTTAATCTTATGGATCCTGTTTAGTGTTCTTTAACTAGCTATTTTTGTTTAACTGTGATAGGTTGTAAAAGGATCCTTAGGAGCCTCCTAGGGTTTGCCGCATTCCTATTGTTTTTGTTTTTGTGTCGAGCCGTAACACCGCTTGTTACGTTCTCCCTTTGAGACCGGACTCTGTCGGCAGTTTCTTCTACTATACTTCATGTAGTTCTCTTTGCTTTTCCGTACACTGTTCTTGTAGTTTCTTTTAGTCATTTCCTAACTTACCTAATTATTTATTTTCGTTACTAATTTCTCTTTTCTTCCCCTCAGACAAGGAATCTTTAAGTAACCTTTCATTTACTCTAGATATTTTTAATTATTAAGATATTACCATAATGTTCATATAATTGCATCATTGGATTAGCCGAAGGAAGTGGCTCTAGTTTTTAGTATGATTCTAGCATTTATATGATTCTAGTTAACTATAGTCTAGTTTCTTATCATCATCAAGCCTGTATGATCAAACATCTTAACTGTAAGATATTTTATCTCGACAACCTCTTTGGATATCGTTATAATCTCAACTTAGTTTGGTTAGAACAATACCAAAACAATATCTTACAATAATCTTTATTTGTAATATTCTTGCATCAATAAGGCAAATATTACTTTATTAAGTTATACATATGTTGATAATGCTGAAGATTTCTTGTAACTAGATATTAACTAGAATTGTATACCATAACCTGCAAAATATTATAATATCATTTTTTTTATATTTTTATTATTTATAATTTATTCTTGATTTAATGTTTTCTTAAATAATTAATAACCCAGCCTATCTGATTAAACATACAAAATATAAATACTATACTTCTCCTGTGTTACATAATATAAACATTACTTATTGAAATATAATTATTAATATATATAACTTTGTTTTAAAGTCAATCACGCAAGATAGAAGGTCCGAGTAGACTGCTTCCTCTTACATTCTATAGTAAAACAATAAGGGTAATGAAGACAAGCTGAGCATGGTAGGTAATTGAGAGGATGCATAGAGTTCTTAGAGCTTAAACTGAAGGGAGATAGAAACTGGGGAGATAAAAATGATTGTGTTTTTGTAGAGTAAAGCAAAAATGGCAAAGAGGTATCGTTAAGATGAGTAGTTTACAGAAAGTTAAAGCCCAATAATAATGGTGGTCTGTAAGGCTAGACTGGTAGATAAGGGTTTTGAGGAAGAAAGGGGAAAATTTAATTACAGAAGCACCTACATGCTCCGGTGAAGTGTTAAAGATCTGTTTGAGCATTAAAAAAAGTAAGGGAAGGGATTGCAATTCTATCGATATTAAAACTGCGTATCTACAGGGTGATAAGATAAAGAGAAAGGTTTATGTCATCTCCCTCCAAGGAGGGCTAATGAAACAGGGTGTGGGATTGAAGAAACAGTTTTAATGGCGCTTTAAAGATGTAATCAAGGGCTTGGTAATGACAAGGTATTTCGTTGATTGAAGAATTGGGAGGACAGAAAAGTAAGCTTGAACCGGCATTATTTTATTGGAAGAATGAAGGGAAATTAGTCGGGATTATGTGTACGCATGTAGATGATTTTTACTTTGGTGGTTCAGAGGTCTTTATAAATGGAGCAATAAAAAAAATGAAAGAAAGATTAGAAATAGCTATCTGGGTCTTAATATATTGGTGTGAATAATAAAGGAAGTTTTAAGCGGGGTCTGGCTGAGGAGGAAAACTATGTAAGAAGGGTTAATATTCCGAAAAAAAGGAATTTTGCAGGGATAAGGGAAATTTAGGGTTGGGAAAAGGAAAAAAACAAGCCTTGCGTTTTTTCCCAAAACAAACGGTTTTTTTCATGAAAAAAACACAGCCTGAAAAAACAAGTTAAAAAATTGTGTTTTTTTCGGTTTATTTTCAATTAAGTTTGTGAATTTCATGTTTGAACAAGTATATTATAAATTTTTAGCAAAATATGCTCTAATTTGGACATTTTTTGGTTCCAATATTTTCTACAAGGTGGAAGCCCCTGAGTTTGTTTTCAAAATTTTTATGGGTTTTCCATATTTTTAATTTTATTGATATTCTGAATTTTGATATTCATAAAATTTTGTTTGTGGCTTTCATTAATGTTTTCTTTACACTGTTTCAGTTTTCAGTAACATTTTTATCATTAAATTCACTGGCCAACAAAGAATTTGCGGCGCGGCAAAACATTTGAAGGTCCTTTTATAGGTAACTTGTTGCCCTGCTGTCCGAATATGACCTCTGTGTTCCTAGATTGGCTCTATTTTTTTGAGGAGTACAGGGTGGTCACAGAACCATCAATAACAAAAATTTATGTTATGTTGTAACCGTAATTCACGCAAAAAAAACATGAAAGTATATATATATATATATATATATATTATATATATATATATATATATAGTATATATATATATATATTATATATATATATATATATAATAATATATATATATCTATATATATATATATATATATATAATATATATATTTAATATATATATGATATATGATATATATGATATATGAGTAAGTGCATAAAATGCTAATAGGTCAAAACCTTCAATTCAGTACAATATGAAATCACAATTAATGCATTACAAATGCGCTTTGCTGATATGATTGTCGTTCTGTTGTGCAGAAACAGAATGTGGACAATCACGTTGAAGGCTCCAACACTAGTCTGCCATCATGTGTGTATCCCATCTTCCTTGGTAATCTTTTTTCCATCACCTTGATATCTTGATGGAACCTCTCCCCTTGTTTCCTCACTATAACATCCTAGATTAATCGCGGAAACCGATCTGAAGTGACTAGTAGAAAGTGAACTTTTTATGCTCATATAAGCATTCAAGATTTTTGAAGGTCTTGAAAGCATTTTCTGTAACGAGTTCTAATAGTTGGCAGATTTTATGGTTGCCCCCCAAACGTTCTGTCTGAACAATCAAGACAAAACTTTTTCCAGGCAGATGCTTCAATATCAGTCATGGAAATTATGAAAATTGTCACCCTTGATGATTTGGCGAATTTTGAGGGCCGCTAAAGATTCCAGCGTTTGTTAATTTCTCCATACTCAACCCTGGAAAAAATCTGCAAATATTTTTGAAACATTCACCATCTTGTCTAGGGCCTAACAAATTGCTTCATCATCCTAGTTTGATGTGGAGTGGTGGGAAATAATTTTTCCCCTCTGTCAACCCAGTGGTTCGTTAATGATATTTGATGCAGCCTACAGTATATTTTCTACGCAGGCCATACACTTTTTTAACCCCAGTGGTCCTTTCTTTTTAGCCCTATATCCGCAAAGCATATGAAAACAAGGGTAGGGGTACTTCGTATATCCGCTTTGCTTGCCCAAGTAAGATGTTGACCAACTTCAAATCAACGCATATAGACCCCACTGGTGTTCATTATATCTAAGCTTCTGCCAGATCATTCTTATATTTTCATATTCCTCTTCCAGTTTTGTTGAGTGACCTATTGGAATCGATGCATAACTATTGCCATTGTACAATAAAACACCCTTCAAGCTTCTCGTTGAACTGTCCATAAACAATCGCCAATCTTCTGGTCGGTATTTAGGTAACCCCATTTGGAGTAGGAGTCCAGGGATATTTCTACAGTATACTAGGTCTTCTCTTCAATGAAATATGGAAGAAGTACTACCTCTCTTGTCCGAAAAAAAGTTATTTTACATTGCGCGCTTGAGACAGTTTCTTTTTCACTTAAGTCTAGATTGCTAAAAAGCTCAGAATCTTGCTTGGAGAGACTTAACTCTCGTACTAAATCATTGATCTCTTCCTGGGAGAACTGTTGCTGTGTAGAAGTACTTTCTTCATATTCACTACCACTATCTGCACTTGTGCACACCAAATCCTGGATATCTTCTTCATCAGACAATCCTAGGTCTGGGAGTGTAGTGGAACCCTGGATGGGGACATCCGTCGGAGTGTGGGTAAGCAGGTCGTTCTTGCTGATTCCAAATCGGATCTCAGATTTGCTCTCTTGTAACGATTGATACTTTCACATTAACCAAACAAAAATAACAGTTCACTGTGGTGATCTTTTGGCTCCCGCCCATACCATAGGCAGCACCAAATTTTAAAGCGGCTTTTCTTCATCCATTTTTCACTGACGTAGATTTTCGACACACGTTTTACGACCATATGGGGAGGCCAAGACTTATCTTGGTCTCCGAGTTTCATTCAAAGTATGCCGCCAGATATGCTTGCTTCCCAAAGTTAGTAATATTTCTTCCTTGTTCTCCTGGCAATTGTCACCACAGATGTAGCAGAAATACATTGGGGTTATTCAAAAAGGGCTCTTCGTTTAGTACTCATAGTGTTCTGAAATAGAAAAAAATAAGTATATATAGAAGGTAAGCCCCTTAAAAAGAAAATAAACGATATTACTGTAAAACATGGCATTAAAAAAAGATATTTTGTTATAAGAAGTAAATCTGGAAAGCACCGCTATATCTCAGACTAGAGCAAATCTTGGAACTAATGTCCATTCCGAAATCAGCACACCCGATATTCTATAAATTCGATAAAAATATCCTTGGCCAGCAAAAAACAAAAATTTTTTTTTGTTGGCCAGTGATTATTTAATTCAGAATTTAGAAAAGCCACGTGCAGAAAGGCGTGTGACTGTACTTTTTAAGGAAATAAAAGGTTTCAAAGGCCCTAGCATGAAATATAACTTTTGTTGTGTAGACGTGGCAAAAACTAGTATTTATTGCTCATAATCTAGAACTAGGAAATTTTGAAAATTTGCCAAGCTGAGAGAGATGAATATGCTAAGGCAGCTAAGCTTAAGAGTCCTGTTACTGCCCCTGCTGCCTTCACCA
>JABUQX010081046.1:0-12500 GCA_015478945.1 Trachelipus rathkii | reverse complement strand
TTTTTTAAAAAAAATTTTTTAAAAGTGGGAAAAAGACGCCCTCGATTAGTGGGAACTCGCCGCCCAGAAAATCCACCCTAGAGCATCATAGGACCGCGCGACGGACCTCACTATGGTAAAATCGTCAATGTAAGGGTTCATCCCTGCCCAGGTGGGCCACAACCATGCCCATACAAAACCCCGCCATTCTCCCCTATCATGCACTTTATTCTCGCCTCTGCAACTCACATTTCTCTCCTTCAGAAATTCTTACAGCAACTCAATCCACAGACTCCTTCAGTCGCCGAGTTGGTCTGTTTGCAACACACTCTCCACTATACATCCGCTTAACCAACCGACTATCATTCATCCTTTCCACATGACCAAACCATCTCAACATACTTTATTTATTTTCTCTCATTTACCCCTTTCTTCACACCAAACAAGTCTCTAAGACGTTCAGAGCCTTTATTATTCTTTTCACCATAAACACTGATCTCATCTGAACATTTCACTGATACGCTGGTTCCCGGCTTTAAGTCCTTCTCTACCATACAATAACACAGGTACAACCATACCTCATGTAAGACTCTAGCGCACTCAGCTTAGTCCCCTTTACATTCACCAACGATTTATTGCACCACAGACACCTTCCTGCCATTCAAAACTTTCGCTAATACACTCTGCTCATCCATTCTCTTCTCATTCAGCACATAACCTTAAATATTTAAATTCCAGACACTTTCTCCAGCTGCTCATCATCTAACATACCTTCACACTGAAGGACTGTCCTCACTCACAACCAATACCTTACTCTATCTACGTTTTACTTTCAAACCCCTCCCTTTTACATAACCTGCCAAATCTCTCCGCTAATCCTATAATACTCTTTTCAGCCTCCCCACCCACTTCCGCATCATCCCATATCTATAGGTAGGGCACCTCCACTCCTCTCCATTCTCGCATCATTCTAACACCATTTCTGCCATCCCCACCTCGAAATCTTTCATAACCCCATCCCATATACAAATTGAATAAACGCGGAAGGGACATACACACCTCTGTCTCACTCCGCTATTATCCTAAACCAATCACCAATTGACACATTTTATTCTTACACACGCTTCACTATCGTCATACATACTTTTGGATTCCATTCAGAAGCCTACCACCAACACCATAATTATTCACTAATACCTGCCAATAAAGCTTCCCTAATTAACTCTATCCATACGCCTGTTGTAAATCCATAAACCTAAATATAATTTATTCTTCTCTCCTCATTTTCTTCATCATTTGTTTCAATGTAAAGATTTGATCACACATCTCTACCACTCCTAACACGCACCTTGTTCTTCACCATCAAGTCCTCAGTCACTGCGACGCACTCCTTTCCGACGATAAATACCAGCATATACCTCCCTACAACACTCAATAACCTTATTCCCCTATAATTTTCTACAGTTCCCGCTTTCTCCTTAACCCTTATACAAGGGTACTATTACCGCTCCTCCTCCAATCCCTTGGAACTATACCCTCCATAAACGCTTTTATTACACAATTCCAAATCCAATCAATCACCATCTCGCCCTCGGTCTTTGATCATTTCACTAGTATTTCATCTATACCTGCAGACCCACCACTCATTTTCACCTTTTCTTTTTTTTTTCCTCTTTTTTTCTCAACTGGTAATCTTTTTCTTCCTCTTCTCTCTGTTTCCTGGTCCTCTGTTTCTTATTGTTTGGGTGCCATTAGGCATATTGTTAACTAAGATAATCCTCATGCCCAAAATACCTATTCCTTCTTGCACCCATCAAACCCACACATTCACATACCACCTATCACTAGCTGTTAATAATTGTGCCGATTTTCGAAGGTTTTTTCACCACTCCCCTCACATCCATTTCATCCGTTACAAAAGCAACCATCCCTATTCATTATTCTAAGCAGATTTCCCCCTTATTCTCATTCTTAACGCTTTCGCGCTTCCCTTCCAGAAGAGCTTCCTATACTCACGTATGTCTTCATTAATCTTACTTCCAAACTGTGTCATTTACGCTCTTGTTTTTCTCCTACGTATACACCTTTTAGTATTTCTTTTTCCTCCTTATATAATTCGAAGCATCTTTTCTTTGAAACTTCATCATTTTGCTTTTTAGTACATTCAACCACGCTTCTTTTTTACCTTTAACCGCTTTTCATCACCTCTTCATTCCACCATTCGCTGTTACATTTTATATATATAGTATATATAATATTTATATAGTATATATATAGTATATATATTTATATTTATATATATATATATCATATTATATATATATCTATATATATAATATAATATATATATATTATATATATATATATATATATTATTATATAATATATATATAATATATATATATATATATAATATATATAGTTATATATATTATATATATAATATATATATATATATGATATATATATGTTATAGTATATATATATATAGTATATATATATTATATATATATATATATATATATATAGTATATATATATATAATATATAATATATATAGATATATATATATATATATATATATATATAGTATATATTATATATATATATAGTATATATATATAGTATATATATATATATATATATATATATTATATATATATATATATATATATATATATATATATATATTGGTGTCAGACTTTTTTTAGTGTTGTTGGACTTTAAGTAGCCACATATTTTCATCAACTCGAGCCTCAGCATAAAATACTAGTAATTTCAGTTAAACTTATGGCAATTATTACTTTCCACTTTCAAGAACTTTTATTTCAATGTGAAAAATTCTAATTAAAGTTAATTCCAAATTTTAAATAAAAAGACCCTTTCAAAAATGGTAAAAGGGGGTTTAAACTAAATCTAGTGTTTTTTATATTTTATATGATGTACAGATTAAAAAGAGTGTTTGTCATTCATTGTACAATAGAAGTCAAAAACTATGCAAAGCAAAATTATTTATTTTACTGGCTTGGATATAACTGCATCAAACCAAAGTATGATTCTGATTCAAAAAGAAAAGCTTTAACAAAAATATTCCAACTACAAAGTCAGCATAAGATAAGTCTCTGAAAGAGAAGTAAAATTTATAAAGTGCTTCACTTCAGATAAAGTTAACATAACAATGACTAGAAAATTGTTTCAGAAACGACTTATAAAACTGGTTGCACTGGCTGTAAAAAAAAAAATGAAATATTCTGACTTAATTTTATTTTCATAAACCTTTCATATCCTAAATGGAAAAACAGCTATGAAATTTGGAGTTTTTCAAAAGAGACAGTATTAGACAGAGTCAATATAAAAAAAGAACATCGAAAGACTCTTAAGAGGCTTTTCATGTTCCTTAAAATAAATGCAAAACACTCGCCATAGATTTAATATTTTTTGAAATAGGGGTCAAGTATTTTTGGTATGGAATCAACAACCATGATGATAATAACATAAACATTATCAAGATTGATCATTAAAGACTAATAATGATTACTATAATTACCGATGAAATCAAAACTTTTATATAAAATAATAAAACTGTTTACCTTTAACATAACGTATATACTAAATTCAGTCTGCATCACATACAGTTGCGGTGAAGATATCAATTCATACATAAGATCATTTTGAATCTGTCTTAGCGTGGATGTACACTCAATCACCTAAGAATAAAAATCCAAAAAATCCAAATTATTTTATCATATATTATTCTTACCAAACTTTAAATCTTATTTTCCAAAAGCATAAAAGATAACCATTATAAAAAATAATATGTCAGCAAACTGGGTGATTCCAAGAAATAAACCTTAAGTATAATAATATTATTTTAGATCTGAGGCGATCTATTTGTAGAACTACTAAATAATTCATATCACCAGATATTATTATTTTTATTATTATTATTAATATTATTATTATTATTATTATTATTATTATTATTATTATTATTATTATTATTATTATTATTATTATTATTATTATTATTATTATTATTATTATTATTATACCTTTAATATAATATATATATATATTATATAATATATATATATATATATATATATATATATATATATATTATATAGTATAATATATATATATGCTATTAATATTATATATATATATATTATTCTTAATTATTATATTTCCTCTTTCCCCAAGACTGGGGTAAAGTGCGTGACATGCACCGGATAACAGAAAAGTAGTAGAAGAATATGAACAAGTCAAAGAAGCCCAGCCTTACCGTCCCTTTATATTTATTAGTGAGAACTCGTCGCAAGTCAGAAAAATCCACCCTAGAGCTTCACGGGACTGCGACGGAACCCTCACTATGGCATCTCGTCAGTGTGGGGTTCATCTTTTGGCCAATGGGCGCAAACCATACGCCCCTCACAAAACCAACCCATTCACCTATATGCACCTTCTTCTCGCTTGCAACTCACATTCTCTCCTCAGGCATTCCTTTACTGACTCAATCTACTTTTTCTTCGGTCTCCCAGTTGGTCAATTTCCAACACACTCACCATTATACATCCGCTTAACCAACTGACTATCATCCCATCCTTTCCACATGACCAAACCATCTCAAACATACTTTCATTTAATTCTATCATTTATCCCTTTCTTCACACCACACAACTCCTCCTATACACGTGTTCATTCCTCATTTTATCAATTCTTCTCACAAATAAAACGCCCCTACGAATGTCCATCTGAACACATTGTACTTTTACATCTATACCTCTTATTCCAGACCAGTCTCGCTACTATACATTACACAGTAAAAACATACCCTCATGTTAAGACCCTAGCGCACTCAACTTAGTCCTTTCACATCCACCAACGATTTAATTGCACCAGCCACCTTCCTTCACACTGAGGACTGTCCTCACTCACAACCATAACCTTACTCTTATCTACGTTTGCTTTCAAACCCCCCCCCTTTTACACACCTTGCCAAAAATCTCTCTACCATCCTCTCAAACTCCCTCACACTCTCTTCAGATTCACCCCATAAAAAATATATAATATATCTATATATATAGTAAAAATATATATATATATATATAGTATATATATATAGTATATCATATATATATATATATATTATATATATATAATTATATAAGTATATATGATATATATATATATATATATATATATATATCGCAATCAATATCTGATAAATTAGAAACCATACCAAATATAATTGTCAGGATAATAACAGACTAACTTCCCACCACATCCATACACCAATTAGCAACTGAAACAAAAATTCATCGTATAAAAGTCCCATTTTGACATGATATGCTATACATCAAACACTACAACAAACCCCTATACCTAGAAGGAAAAAATCACACCAGCATTATATTCTAACATATACAACAAGCTTCCTTCTCCCCCTCCCCCACCTCCAGATGCCCCTATTATTAAACACATTCATACTCAATCACCAAAGACGATTTCCGCATGTATCAAAAATAACACTCCAACAAGTCAACCAGAACTTTTTCCCCTAACAGAACAAACGCTTGGACTAACAAACCGAGTAAATGCTCCCCAGTGCCCACCTGGTACCATACAGGAATACAAATTTAAAATTCATAATGCATCCTTCCCCTATTGTCAAAGGTGTCCCTCCCAGACAAACGACAACAAAGAACATCTCTTATTAGGCTGATATCAGACGCAACTTCAATATGCTTGATTTAATGGATCTCTGGGCCCGGCCTGCCGTCGCGGCACAGTATCTTAGGGTCACCCGTTTTTCGTAGGTAAGGTATATATATATATATATATATATATACTATAATATATATACCGTATATATATATATATATATATATATATATATATATATATATAGATATATATATATATATATTATATATATATATATATATATATAATATATATATATATATATTATATATATAATATATTATATAAAAGTATTCATACTAAGTATTAAGTTTTGTTTTAACTTTTTTAATTACCTGAGTCATGAGATTATGTAGCAACCATGTCCTACAAGCTTTTTCGATGCATATAACTCCATACCTTTTCGCTGCTTCCTGATATTTCAAAACAGTCTACATAGAAATAAATTTTTAAGAGTGTAAGTTTACCAGTCTAAATAAAAAGAATATAAGAAATACGACTGCAGTCAATAGTCTTGCATTGAGTGAATATATTGATAAAGAAATTGGAAAACTTTTTTAGACTTTCTTTCACCAAGATAGATAAGAAATCACTGAAGTATCGAACCTAAACTTATTATATGAGACAAGGTATCGTTTGATTTTTTATAACTAGAAATGCATTTCAATTTGTAATCCTGCCCCCTTACATATTACAAACTCATTCTTACTATCTAAATAAATGTTTATAAAACCCTGAATATACTATAAAGAAAATAATTAAATATAAAAGATAGGTGAAAAATTGTTGAGAGTTGAATTATGATTAACATTTTCAAAGTTTATAAAATAGAGTAAGTCTTTAATTCTGACAAATTTCATGAAGCAAAGAAATATGTGAATTGAAGTTGTATAGGAATGTTAATTTTTTTTTAATTAATCTTATATTGTTCTTTCAAATTGATTGCTAATTTGGCGCAGGACGTATCCTTTTTTTTTTTTTTTTTTTAACCACAATTTAAGTTTATAAAGTCAGGCAAAGAAAATGGCTCACTCTAAAAGTAAAACCTACAAAAAATATCTTAGAATTTCTTGAAAATATATATTAATCATAGAGTACATTATTTTTTGTTGTCGAAATTACTCAAGAAATTCTTTAACAGAAGTGTTTAATAAAAATGTCATTAATTGATACCAATTAACTAATTGCATATTTGCATGATCAAAAGTGATCAATTTATTTAGCCAAGTGGCATATATAAAATCATCTTTTGC
This sequence comes from Trachelipus rathkii, assembly GCA_015478945.1. Lineage (NCBI taxonomy): Eukaryota > Metazoa > Arthropoda > Malacostraca > Isopoda > Trachelipodidae > Trachelipus > Trachelipus rathkii. The sequence goes on along the minus strand of JABUQX010081046.1, from coordinate 5,562 downwards.
GATATTAGAGGCAATCTCGTAGAAAGTAGAGATAATTAGAAACCACATGGTCCTATCAAGACTGTCCCAGGTAAAAAGATGTAAGTTACCATTTTCTTTGAATGGACTTCTTAGAATTAAATTTTCATCACGCAAATAATTAACTCACCTTCAAAATAAAATATGTAACAAGCAATTTATTTAGCTAAATTAATTATAAACAACTGTAAATTAAGCTAACAAGCAAACTAAGTCACCAACACCCTAAAGGATTAATAATTATACAAATCAAAAGAATATAGTCTTTACACAGAAACGGTGTCCCTCAGGGCGCCATTTTGTCCCCTTTCCTGTTCAACCTTTTCACAGCTGGCATCCCCACCCCTCAAACTCCCAATTCACAACTTATAACTTATGCAGATGATATAACCATAACCATACCAGACCCCTCCATACCCACTGCTACAACTCATACCCAGACTTACCTAAACCAACTAGAAGCCTGGTTATCTTCCAATCAGAATGTCGAGCGCTGTTCTGCCGAGAAATCATCTATAACACTGATCAGCACTGACAGACACTAATCATCATTACACCCACAAGTAACTTTAAATAACTCTATCATCCTTTTAAACAAAACCCGTAAAATTATCGGTATAACCTTTGACAACCACTTTACCTTTACACCTCACATCCAAAACATCATTAACACAGCAAATAGAAAACTAAATGTCCTAACGAACTCATATCTCGACACAATTTCAGCAATGAAACAACTACACTGAAAACTACTTATAAACAATTCCCAAGAACTACAATCAGTTATGGATCAACAGTCTGGTATCCTCTAAGCTCATCAACTAACAGAATCAAATTACAAAGGATCCAAAATACTGCCCTTAGAGCTATCACAGGCTGCCTGAAAACTACTCCAATTCAACACCTACACGAAGAAACAAAATTTCTCCCAATTCAGGATCACCTGGACATGATAGGAACACAATTCTATGCCAGGGCTCTCGAAACGGCTCACCCATCACCCAGGCCTCCAGGAATATAGGAACAGATTTGGATTCCAGGACGCCACCTCTCCACTCTGCCGTAGATACCTAATAGAGGTTGAAACAACCGATCACCTCCTCCTGCGGTGTCCCCTACTTACTCCCTACAGAGCACTCCATCAGATTTCCTCCCTAAGATAACTGTGGCTTCGCTCGGTGGAGGTCGCTGGGTTCTGAGATGCTGATGAGACCCCCAATAAGGGTCCGAGGGCATATGAATAATATAATAATAATAAAATAATAATAATAATAATAATAATAATAATAATAATAATAATAATAATAATAATAATAATAATAATAATAATAATAATAATAATAATAATAATAATAATAATAATCTTTAAAAACTGTAAATCATCTTATACCTTGGATCTTCCATACACTGACCTAACAATTTCTTCAAGGTTGAAAGACAGTTACTGTCAATCACATCTTGTGATAAACTATTCGAAAAATTAACGACTCTGTGGTTAAAAAAAAAGAATAAATATATTCTCAAATCTCAAATTTGCCCTTTACCCTTAACCTTGTTTAGTTTCCAAAATTACACAATTCCAATATTCCATCACTGAAAACTTTTACATTTTATTTGGTAGTATTTGCATGTTGGATCCATATCAGAGTTCAATAATAATAATAATAATAATAATAAAATAATAATAATAATAATATAATAATAATTAATAATAATAATAATAATATAAAATACATAATATCATAATATATTTTTTTTTTTAGTGGTGTACGGATCTCCACAGCACAGCAAAGGAATGCGGCTATACCGTGTTAAGAAACTAACGACAGGGGAAATCCCTACGAACGACAAGAGGAAAACAAGCGAATATGGTTAGAACTTTTATAAGATGTTCATTCCAATAGGAAGGCAAAAATGCATCACTACGAAAAAGAATATTGGATTAAGATGTGCTGACGATGCTGAAGAGGTATAGTTACCACTTCAGGAAAGGACTTGCTTCTAAGGGTCGAGATGGCAACGCAATCCACAAGAGATGAAAGACTGTGAGAGGACAACTGGAGAACTGCCGACATAGAAATCCATGGTAGTTTTATACCTAATGCAACTCGAGCCTAGGACCACCTCCAGGAGGCGACTCCTCGCCCGCTTGGTTTCCCCATCGACCCGTTCGTTACAGGAACACCCACATGGGGGAACCCCAACAAAACTCAATTTCTTCGCACGGTAACATGCAGGGGACTTGTTTGAATGGCACAGATCAAAGGTGTTACGGTTAATCTATAAAATGGTATAATTACCCCCCCCCGGACGAAGGTACTGATCCTGTTCACCCGCCATTGAACATACATCAGCGCTGAAAAATAAACACGTAAATAGGGTTGCAACGGGTGAGATACATAGCATGTCCGAAAACACAACTGACAAGCTCCCCACCTCTTTCCCCCGTCTTGGACCATCGCTATTAGGCGCTATGGACCTCCGCGTGAGACACAAAGGAATCTCTCAACTGCACCGGGTGTGCCTCCGACTTACTCAAAGACTGGATCCCACTGAATGGGTAGAGGTAAAATCATATTGAGGAAGGTCGAGGAAAGCGAAGATGGAAGTAACAACCCCAGCAAAATGACAATAAGAAGGGTTGGACGACGCCTCTATTAAAGGTCAGGCCGGACGAGGTAGGACCCTGAGACGGACTGATGAACGGCGAGCACATGAGCTGCTCCCTCCGCAGGGATGGGGGCATCACCCCGGCCTACTCCTGGCTTACCTCGGGAGGAACGAAAAGCACCCCGGCAATTTCTCAACTTTCAGTCTGATATGGCGTCAAGAAAACGGAGGTTACGGACTGGTAAGTCTTGCCCATATAGGCACAACCCATAGCCAGTTTAGCCCGCACCAGCATGAGAAATGTGGAGCATGGTTTCTGTCGCACCCAAAGTTCATTGGAGGTGAGTCCGTAAAGAGATCCAAGAACCGGCAATAGCTTTGAGAGAGAGTAATATGAGAACGTACGTGAGGCGCTCATCGATCAACAGACCCAGGAACCGCACCTTCGACTCCACACGTATAGGGACCATAGAAGCGTTAACATGGAGCGTTGAAGGCGACCCTACGGCGCAGGATTTTTCGGAACAAACACGGCATTAGTTTTTCGTCAGTGGAGAATGTAAAGCACCAGAGTAACCTATCGATGGCTAACTGAAGTTACGTTCCATACAAGGAAGCTTAGCTCCAGAATGTACAGGGCAAGCGTCGTCAACATAGATGAGCAGCGATCGAGTCATGATCGACACATTGAAACGAGCGAAAGCAAACCACGCTTTAGTAACCTGCACTGCGGTACCCCTTAGTCCAGGACAAAACGCCTACCACAAGTCCACAACGGACCTGAAACGAACCGATCCGACACAATAACTGAAGGAAAGGGAGTTCCCCCTAAGTCCCAAGGAGTGGAGGCTCAGATAAACCCCCAACCTCCACGTGCTATCAGACGCCTTTTCGAGATCAAAGAAGACGGCCAAGTCATTTTGTTTGAAGCAAATGACTCACGAATGTCAGTGATCCAACCGAAGGGAGAGGAATCCAGTTGTTGAACGAAATACGAAACGCAAATTGGTAGTTGGAAAAGAACTGTAGATTTTCCAGCACAATATAAACGGTTTATTAGATCTCTCATTGCTTACATTAACTTGCAGCGTTCAAGAAATAGGAGATCGTTATCGGAGAAGTCGGAATCCTTCCAAGGTTCGGTAATGGGGACAATATAGCAGTCGACAGACGGGAGGGAAGACCCCCTCCACCCAATAGTCTATGGTATTAATCCGAGAGGAAGCAGTGTAGATGGATGAGCATTTCCTCAGCTTCTAAGAGATCCCATCAAGACCCACCGCACCGTCTTTACAAAGTTAAACAGTCGTAGAGCTCCACTATGGTGAATAGCCAGCCTGTTGCGGGTCTGTTCCAGGTGGAACAGAAAAATCAAGAAGTAACATCACACCGCAAGCACCAGAACGAAAAGTTCAGATACGGAGCAGTGGCAGCAGGAGCGAATGATAACCAACTCGTCTTCCCACGACCTCCCTGTGACAGAAATACATCAGAGTCGGGCCGTAAATCGAGGATAATACGGTCTGCATGGGTTTTTGTGAAATTTTTTCGCATCCTTGTTATGACGATATATAGGCGTTAGAAGAATAAAGAGGAAGCGTGTGAGAAAAAAACTGTTTCCGCGTACGCGATTTATACGCCGGGAGCGGGCACCGAAGCCTTAAACAGACTCAAGTTGGAAGGTGAGGGAGTCTTTTATACAGCTTATACAACTTACGCTTTCACGATTAGCCGATACATTCCTGGTTTCCACCAGTGGGTTGTTGATTTCCGGATCCCAGATGAACTGCGTATATGCTACCGTAGCCGCCCAGAAGGATACTCCTGAATTAAGTGAAGGCATCCGCGGCGACGGGAACATGTTAGTTGCAGGAAAGATGGGAAAGTAAGTGGCCTGATGAAAGAAAGACCAGTCTGCTCTGTCATAGCGCCAGCCAGATTAAGGTGGTAGCTGCGGACTGTGAAGGATGGTATCACGATAGGGTACTGGTCACTACCACAGAGGAAAGACAACTTTTCCACCCAAAACAATTCTAAAACGAGATGAGCATAACGAACGTCAACACAGGAAAAGGCCAGTATCGACGTTTCAAAGTTGGAAGCCCGTGTTGGGACATGCTAATGAGAAATCCTGATAATACTCAATAACCAACCGGCATGGGGACGTAGCAGAAGTCTCCCCACAAAGGAGCGGAGTAAAGTCACGAGGCTAAAATGGTCGTGCTGGCGAACTCGTGAAAAAAATCGACGAGGTCCTTCCTGGTATATTTACAGGGCCAGGTACACTGAGCACAACGTAGAGGCCTGTCAGATGATACGAGCCTCTCGATGCAGTGGAGTGCAGAGATGAAATGGGAAGTAAATGAAGACCCGTAATAGCAGGATCGGCGCCCATCTCTTCGCTGCCTCCACGCGTCAGGGAAAGAAGGCTTCCCGTACCTTGAAGTTGCAAAAGGTCACGTCCCGAAGTTGCAACTCCTTGTAAACAAAACAGCCAAGGCTGATGATCGACATTCTCTAATAGCAAAGTATCGCGCAGTTTCCATTGGATGAACGGCCATACGGGAACTATCAATTCAGACAATCCGTTTGAATAGTCACGATTTTTTGGGATGCAATCTTCTCCAGAGGACAAAGTCGGATGGTCCCGTGAGCCCTCGGACGACCCACCGACAGGAACCACAAACCCCGGAGGGAGAGGAAGATCCGCAGCGGATATGTGTACCCCTGTTACTAGAGGGTTCCTGGGCACATCAGGAAAGGGCTCGCCAAAGAGGCGCGCCAAGTCACACCATATTTCGAACACTCCTCCCCTCAGACGCACCCCAGCCAGACTTCTTAGGCCGGGAAGGGGGACGTCCCCCCAGAAGGTGCCCCAACAGAGGATGGGGAAGATGGAAGAAGAGGATAAGTAGGAATGGTGTCAGTGGAAGG
>JABUQX010081045.1:35000-36188 GCA_015478945.1 Trachelipus rathkii | reverse complement strand
TATATATATATATATAATATATATATTAATTAATATAATATATATATATATATATTAATAATTATATAATATATTATGATATATTATATATATATATAATATATAATAATTATATATATATAAAATAATATATATATATAATATAATATATATATATATATTATATATAATATAATATATAAATAATATAATAAAATAATATATATATTATATATATTAGGGGGCGAAGAGGAAAAAAAAATCATCTCAGAATTTTTCCAATGTCAAGTACCATATAGTTAACATTCAGTTTATGAGAAACACCTTTCAAGGTATAATATTAACCAAATAAGCACTGCGCATTTGGATACCCAAAATACCTATAAACACCAATAAAAAAAAATCTTTATCTTTTTTATTCTTTTTATAACATTTAATTTTCTCAATCACAATTATTAAGCAATCTGTCCTCCACAAGTCTACAGAAGCAATTGGATCGGGCAATAGAAGTTGATTAGTGACCGCATTTTTCCAGAGCACCAAAAGGTACCATACTAAGAGCCCAAAAAAGAAACTAAATGCACCGGTGGACTAGAGGCTCTGAAATTGTGTGCTAGCAGCCGCATGAAGATGAGGGGCGCCACGCACCAGGCAGGAATCCACATGGACTGTGCGGCAACAACTCTAGATCAAACTGTATTAATTACAATTAATATTAATATAATTTATCATCTACAAAATTATTATAAAATATCAATACTTATCAATAATTGGCTTATGTCTGTTAACTGTTTCCAGTTAAGCTTGTACAAAGCGCGCATGGTGCCAGATGCGCGCGTGTTTTTTTTTAAAACAATCAATAGCTGAAATAGAAATATAATATAAGAAAATAAAATATCGGTTGAAAGTGTTGCTATGTAAGTTAATAATGAAATGTTGGTTCCGAAATACCAACCTAGGATATACAGATTTTTATAATATTCTCTTTTAAACACGTCTGTTTGAAGCTTTGTTTTAATTACTGTAGGTTTAAATTGACTCCTTCACAGTTTATTCACTTTTGAAATGTTTTCTCGAATCCATACAATCGATATGTATATGGAGCTGGAGGCAGATAAACGACATGATCCCAATAATTATTTGGTTGAAATAATTTTTTATTTCATGGTGGGGATATATATTTAATGCTTAACTCATACGTGATACAAC
>JABUQX010081045.1:0-27500 GCA_015478945.1 Trachelipus rathkii | reverse complement strand
TCTCTCTCTCTCTTCCTCTTCTTCTATCTATCTATCTATCTATCTATCTTATCTACTATCTATCTATCTATCTATCTATCTATTCTATCGGTATCTATCTAAAAAAACATTTGTTTTTTCTGGTTTCGCTCTTGACTCGAATATATATTAATATATATATATAATATATATTATTGTAATATAATATAATATATATATAAATCGATAATTTTTAATAATTATAAGGTTATTTGTATTAATATAAATTATGTATTATTGAAGATTATTAGGAGTTATCTTAAATCCCAAGTCTCTTTTGCTATATTTATTAAATAATTAATTGCTTAAGTATTATACTGCTTTTCTCCTCTGCACACATATATAATAATTTCATGTATAGTACTAAGGTACTTACAACAATCTCAAATTTCGCTGTGCCGTGGAAGCGAAGGGAAGCAATGCTTCCCTGACTAATATTCACACACACGATAGTTAGAAAACCTCTATGAACAATTTACTATTCAATGTCTCTGCGTCATTATCTCATTATCATTTACTTGTTGTTTACTTAGATCATTAATTGTACAAACAGTATTGAATTAAAATGTATTTTTACCATTCGTTGTCTTAAATTTGCGATTTTTTTCTAGTTTATACGGAGAGAGGAGAGGAAGAGAGATAGATAGACAGATAAGAGCTAGAGAGAGAGAAGAGAAAGATAATCACCAGTAGAGCGTTCCTTACGAAAGATATAGTAGAGCATAGAAGACGACTATATAGATAAGTTGAAGAGAGAGAAGAGATATATATATATAATATAGTAGTAGATGTAGATAGAGTAGATGAGAATATAGAGAGAGATATAGAAGAGCAATTATAGTCTGTATTCATTATTCAAAAAATTATAATTGACAAAAGTGAGATGCTTTTAAAAGATATAAAGCATCCTGTTATCCCCCTGGAATACTTCTTTCTTTTTTTTTACTATAAAAATCATTAAAAATTAGATTCTTCCTATTTCAAAAGAAACAAACATTTATTTTTTTCTTTAAAAAAGTTATGAAATTTATTTAAAATCATTAAAATTCTTAAAATATACCGAGAACAAAAATTACAAAATTATTTAATTTGATAAAAAACGAAAACACAATATCCCGTATTGTTAAATCAACCTGAAGGGAGCTTTGAAAAAGCTGTTTACTTTTTCAGCGCTTCCGTAGTCCAAATACGGGCATGACTTACATAGTGGAGAGAAATATAATCCTTCTCTCACATGAGAAGAAATCGAAGGTAAAGTGTTGAATATTTTAAAGACAGACAGGAAATATATGCCTTAAAACTATCAAATATCTATAGATAGGCCAAAAACAAGTTTCTAATAAATATTCAAATTTAAATAATATTTCTGTGAATCAAAATTAGGTGAACAATAGTTTTTTTTTTGTTTTTGTTTTTTTTTAAAATCTGTCATTTCCATTTTCCATCAATACTCATGAGCGAAGTGCCAATATTAGCCTTCAATAATTTTTTTAAATATTTTAAGATGCATGTAATATTATTCAGCTTTAGCAACTAATATCTATTGAGATTAAAAAATTCTTATTAGATATAAAAACCAGGGCATTTTTACTTAAGTAAAGTAAAGGATTATTATTTATTGTGGCTTTAGCATTAATAAGGCGAGAAAATGACATTAAAATTACGTAACTTGATTAAGCCTAAATTTTATATATTATTTATCAATCAATTTATCATATAACTAACTAATGTTTTAAAACATATAGTGAGCTATATAATATATATAATATAATATATATATATATATATATATATATAATATATATATATATATATATAGTATATAATATATATGGCTCAATTGGCTTCCCCATGACGCAGCCAACGACGCCACAGACTATAGATTATATTAATAACATACTAATAATCAAATAGAGATGCCAGTATATAATTCGCTTAATGATTATCACTATAATATGAATTAATAATATCATAAATTTTTATCTATAACATTATCAACTATTTATATATATAGTATATATGATATATTTTAAAATATGTATTTAATATATATTAATATAACTTTATAATATATCTTATATATAACTTATATTTATATAACATTTATATTTATATATATAATATAGATTTATATAGATTTACATGTAATATATTATATAGTAAAATATATATAAGAAAATATAATTAAAATCAAAATATAATAAACTAAGGTATATTAAGTATTGACTCTTAATATAATGTATAAGTATTTGATATAATGATTAATTTTATACTCACGTTAAATTATTACGTCTATTATGATATTACCTTATTAATATCAAGCTAGTTATTTTATATAATAATAGATGATTATATAATATTATTCGTATTACTATTATATTAATATTAATATATGATTCTTAATGGTTTATATATATATAATATATATATATAATGATATAAGTATAATCTAGTAATATATATATATGTGAATCAAACATTAGTTTTTTTGCTTGTAACAACAAGACAGTAATACAGGAACTTAGTCAACGATACTTAACTGTATAATCATTTTTCATTTATACTACATTTTTTTAATCCTCTTTAAAAAATACATTATTCTACTATATCCATAAATGAATCTGGATTGTACTCATTAATTATTTCTTCTAAATTATCAACTGCGAAAATATTTAAAAATTGGGTAACGCGTAATGTTTTACGTCCTGTACGTTAAACGGGTGTATTTAAAATTAAAATTATTATGAAAATAAATTAAATAAATTAGAATATTTAAAGAATTAAATACAAAATAATAATAAATATTTAAAAGAGAATTTAAGAGAAATTTGAAATAATAACCTGGCGTGTCCTGTTTGGGGACACGTCAAATCGTAAAAGAAAATTAAAATTAAATTTTTTTTAAAGACAAACGAAATAGAATTTATAGAAATAACTTATAAATCCTGAGGGGGTCCCATTTCAGGCAAGCATACAAAATTTCATTATAATAAAAACTTTTTTTGTTTCTAAAAATATTAGCTTAATATATGCTATAGATTAATATCTAAACAAATAAACTGTTTAAAAACAGAGGGAAGAAATTAATTTATAAAGAGAATGAGTATAGTGTAATGAAAATTCAAAGATAACACAATAAATCACGCATTTTCTTTTGGGCCAACGTTACTATGAGAGATGCAGCTATTTCTTTATGTAGATTAGAAAATCTTGAGAGGTATGTAACATACTGTCTTGTTTTCACGGACAATAACGTTATCGCATTATTTTATAGCGAGAACGTATTGTCTTGCCCTATTTTCTCTTGTTTTAAGATGTTTGATAAGTCCTTTTAATATTTTGATTATAGTAATGAATTTCATTTATTTGACCACTGTCGCCAAAAGAATAATGAAATATTCATTCGAAACTCACTGTAATTGTTGACATAATGTAGTGATCGTTTCTATAATTTTGTTAACTGCGTAGACTAGAGCAGCAGCTAAGTAAGCACTTTGATGTAGCAGAGAGTCGCCTATTCCTGGCTGAGTGATAAATTAATTAATATTTTAAATCATATAATAATTATATATATATATATTATTTACAAATATATTATTTATAATATTTATAAATAAATATTTATAATTAACTGTGATATATAATTCTATGATTCTCGATCTATAGAGAGAATTTTCTCAAATATGCACTTTGATTTGAAAGGCAATAAAAATATTCTAGGGCTGTCCAACCATCGTTCTCTGCTTTATGCGGCATTTATTGTATTTATTGCAATTATATTCCTCTTACAGTTATCATATGAAATCAAAGTTTTGGAAAGGTAAGGATATCAATTTGTAAATGATATAAGAGAGTTTTTCACTTCCCTTTTAGGCTATATATTTTTAATCCTCAATATCAACATGAAATTTATCATGTCTGTAATATTATATATATCATTTTATCATTTATAATATATGTATAATAACTATTGTACTGCCAATCCAATTCAAATGAAATTAATACAGTTGACATATATACATATATTTAATAATTAATCTATAATTAAAGATGAATAAAAATAATAATTAAATAATAATAATAATAATAAATAATAATTTAATCTCAATAATAAATTAATAATAATGAATCGAATAAGAATAGGATAATTAAAATTGAATAATAATCAATAATAATGAATAAATAAATATATAATAACAATAAATCTTAACTCTAATACTAGTATAAGCTATTTTATACAGAATTGAGAATTTTATTCTATATTATCATATACTTATAAATTTAACATATAAAATAAGGTATAAATATATATAATATATAATTAATAATTATAACAAATGGAATGGTATTAGTATCGGAATAGAATAGACCGTTGTAGAGTGTAAAATTCAAAATGTTACGTTATAATATTAGTGATATAATGTTACGGATATCTAAATGTATTTATAATATATATTAGTAATAAAGTTGCAAGTGAGGGATTATAATTAATATTATAATTTAATAATAATAATAATAATAATAATAATAATAATAATAATAATAATTTAATAATAATAATAATAATATATGAATAGTACGAAATAAGATTAATTAATAAATTATAAAAATAATGATTATAATGTAATATAAGATAATATAATAATGAATATATAATAAATAGATAATAATAGGATATACTATAATATAATTATAATTGTATAGATTAATAAATAATAATTATAATAAGTCAATAATGACGATAGAATTTAATTATAAATGATATCAATACTGACAATGACAATATTGGTAATGATATTCTATCGTATTGGCAATTAAGTAATAAGTTATATTACATAAAATGATATGTATTATTCTCAATATTAAATAATAATATTTAAAGTATACAATAATGTATAGATTGAAAGATATAATAAACCAATAATACTTTATTGCTTCAATAAATAGAATTGAATATTAAATATGAAATAATTAGTAAAGCCTAATTGAATAAGCATTATAATAAAATAATAATAATAGAGTTTAATAATAAAATTAAATAATAATAATACATATATAATAATATAATAAATTATATGACAATTTTAACATAAATAATGAGATAATAAATAGGAACGAATAATAATCATAATAATAAAATAATAAGTAGGATTTTTAATAATAATAATAATGGATTAATAATAATAATAGATAATACATAGATTATAATAATAAAATAATAATAATGAAGCAATAATAGAGTAAATAATATATATGGAACTCAGATAATTAAATGAAATAAATTAAATATAATTAATGATAAACTTTGTCAATAATAACTTTAAAAACTAATAATAATATTAATATAATATATTATTAATAATCAATGAAATAATAATTAATAAATATATAATAATAATAATTATAATAATAATATAAAATTAATTAATTAATAATATATATAAATAATAATAATAATATAATTATAATAAATAATATTATAATATATAATAATTATTCTTTAGATCTACAGTTCATAAAAGTTTTTATTGATTATTATTATTTTTTTATTCTAGGGTAATGGTCAATCTTAATCAATTCTTTAAATAAGGTGATTCTTGAGTATAAATTCTTTTCGTTAAATATTTCATGTAATCTCCAAAATAAATACCAAATTATTTAAAATTACAATTTACTATAATGAAAGATCTACGCACAATCCAGCGACTTAAATCTAGAGATATAGTCTTTGGTGTGAGAAACTAATTAGTTTGTTAGCTAGAAAATCATGATTCTCTTGATATTTATTTTAAATATGACTAATAAATATATTTGTAGAAAAAGTTAGATAGAAATAAATGTTAATACAGAAATAGAGATTTTGTTTAATAATCTATCACATTTTTTAAACTAAACATATCCTTAGTCTTTTTTCTCTCATAATTGGTGAGAAGAAAACCTTCTTAAACAAGTGTGTAATTACAAAATTGCTCATAGATATCTACTAGCGTGCGCCAAATGCAACAATTTCCTTCATTGCAAATTGAATCATTCTAGTAACCGCAGGTGGATTATAATCAGTTGGGAAAACAGTTATTTTTGGTTAAGTATCTTTACAATGCTTTTACAAATACTGGGCCTATTAATGGTAGGAATCAGTCGATGGGAAGATCTTGTTCTTTTTATACTCTTCTCCTATGGCTTGGCTCACAGTACTATCACTCGGATAATAACGAATTATAAATTGAGAGACACCTCTCATTCTCATTTAATATATTAAAGATTAATAAAAAAACTGATTTGAAACTATTTTTTATTCAAATAATATATCATTACATAGGAGTTTATGAAACCAATAATTTTATATAATTAATCTATTAAACTTATTATATATCACTTGTTTAAATATTTATTTAAATACTTGTTTAAAATTGTTGCTAAATAATTATTTATTAAAAATAGATTTATTTGATAAAATAATTTAATAATAAATTTGTAGAGAATTTCTAAATCAGATTAAGTAGGAAAATTTTGAGAGAGGATTTAAGTTATCTTGAAAGATGTAGAATGTAAACAAATTGTATATATAAAATTCTGATTCTACTGAAATTGAATTATGGCATGAGCTCAGCATGCCAAGAAATTATGGAATGAAAGAAAATGAAATTAAATTAGTAAATTAATTAAATGAAATTATCATTTATTGATAATGTAATTGTATACATAATTCAAAATAAGATATAAGATATTGATTAAAATGAAGTATATATATATATATACTATATATAATATATATATATATATATATAATATATTATATATATATATATATTAATATTATATATAATTTTTATTAATTATATATATTATATTAATTATATATAATATAATATATTATTATAATATATATAATCATATATATATATATTAATATAATTAATATATATATAATATATAATATTTATATAAATATAATAATTAATTAATAATATTATATGTATATATATATTAATATTATATATATATATTAATATATATATATATATTAATATATAATATATTAATAATTATATATCTAACATATCAATGTTATTTATTACTAATATATTATATACTATATATATATTAATATATTTAATATTTATATATATATATATATATATTATAATAGTATATATATATTAACATATATTAATATATATATTATATTATATATTTATTTATATATATATATATATTATATAATTATATATATATAATATTTAATTTATATATTAATATTAATATATATTATATAAATATTATTATATATATATCTATATATTATATATAAATACTATATAATATTATATTAGATATATATATATATATATTAATATATATTACTTTATATATAATATTATTAATATTATTAATTATGTGTTGATATATTCCATTTTTTTAATAATGATTGATCAGTGTTATTAGTGTTTTAAATATTACATATATTATTATATATATATTATTAATATATATATATTATATATATATATATATATATTATATATATTATATATATATATTATTATATATATATTAAATATATATATATTTATATATATTAATATATATATTATATATTAATAATATATATATATATATATATCATAAATATATATATTAATTAATTATTATATATATATATTATATATATATTATTAATATAATTATTAATTATAATAGTATGTTAATTAGTATTGTAATAGTTATGTTACAGTACTCATATATATGTATGTACTGATAATGTTAATGTATAGTGGTATTAGTAATGTAGGTATATATGATATAAATGTATATGTTATGTATTGATACTTAATGTATGTATGTTAATGTATTATGATATATAATGTTATGTATGTATGTATAGTATATGAGTTTATGTATATTGTTATGTACGTAGCTTATGATTAGTTATATTATTGTATGTATGGTTGTATAGTAATAGTATTATATGTATGTATGTATGTATGTATGGTAAAGTATTATGTAGTATGTATTATTACTTATATATTTATGTATTATAATAATTATTATATAATAGTAATATTTTTAATAATATATATATATTAACTATTAATTATATATTATATTATTCATATATTATATATTAATAGTATATATATATATAATATAATAATATATATATATTATGATACTTTAATATATATATATATATATATAGTGATAATTATATAGCGTCACTTAGGGGTGATTTCACCCCTATAGAATTTTATGAAAAATTACTCAAGGAATTATAACTCTTATAAAAATAAAATAATAATTAATAATAATAATTTTTATAAATAAAAATAACACAATCTAAACCTGCTCGGTATTGATTTAGTGAGTGATAAAAATAAAATTTCAAATGGTATGCATTTATTTAATGACATGGCCAGCCTTGAAAGAATATTCATTTTTTGATCATAATCCAGTTTATATGAGTCACTATATTTTCTGACCTCGTCTCTATAGTTAGATTTTAATGATATAGTATTATATATGTTAGGTAATACACATATAGTAATATATGGATCCTTATATGTGGATTAGAAACGCGCGAACACTGCTTATTCATAACATAGCTGATAACCTTCGAGACATGGCGGTAGAATTCCAGTGTAGCGACTGTCGAATCCGTCTGATGACTAAGTAGTGTGATTTATTATATACGAATTACCTCCTGTGTGCGTTCAGGTAACTTTTAATTCCGCCCTTTGATATATGTATATTTTATACTTTTTATTCTAAAGACAATTTAATATCTATATTATGGCGGTGTTTTTATGGTACTTCTCATTTATTTATTTTATTTTTGAATACTTTGGTAGCTGTTTCTGTAGCTGTTTCCACATTTTATTTTTACCCTTCTGTTTTCTTGCTGTTTCGGCAGCCGTTACTTTTTTTTCTACTTTTGCAGATTCGGGAGCTCTTTCTTCTTGTCTTTCGAGTCCTCTACTATATCCTAATGTAATATAAGGACTAAAAAGGCCTTCCCTAAGCGAATGAAATCATATTTTCGGTGTATGATGTGATCACATATTTTTATTATTAGTATATAAACCTCAACTCACTAAAAATGAGGATAAGTGCATAAGTACTATATTATACGGTAATATACTATGATAATATATTACTTATATATATATATATATGTTAATTTATTTTTATATAATATATATATATATATAAGTAAGTAATTAAAGAAAGATAATATATAATTATATTTCTTTGAATATAGTATACATATAATCTCAATATAATATAGTATATGATATATAACATATTTTAATTACAATAATAAGAACTGAAGTAATAGTATCGATATTAATTTATAATAATAATAATGTATAAATAAGAATAGATATATTATATAATTATATATTGTTATAATAAGATATAAGAATAATCTCAGATATTTGGATAAAGTAGTTAATATTCCTTGATTATTATATGTAATAAGTCAAAACTGTTACTTATATGATAGTAGTATAGTTATGCATAATGATGATACCATGATATATGTATCGGTATAGTATAATATTTGTGAAGAGGCAGAATGACTTGATTTGTTAACTTGATTATAAACACTTATTCACTTCTTCAAATAATAGATTATATTGAACTGGCAATAAATAATAACATAATCTTGGCAAGCTTTTGATTTTGTAATAAGAGATCTTTGTCCAATAAATAGTAGAGTGGTTTTTTTATAATAGTTTTTTGTACTTGAACATCTATTTTGTGACAACAATATTATAATATTAATAATTAATAATAATAAGATATATAAAATTTTTAAAAAATAAAAATATATAATAATTATAAAAAAGGAATAATAATAATAATATTATAATACATAATAAATAATCAATAATAATAATATGAATATAATAAATAATAATAATAATCTATAACTAATTAATAACTAATATGATAATAAATAATATAATAACATAATAATTAATATAAAAAAATAAACAATTGTAGATAATCTCAGTAGCTAAATAATAATTATTAAATAAGTAATGTAATAGATCTAAATTAACAAAATAAAGTTAATAATACATAAATTAATTAAATAAAATACCTTAATAAATAATCAATATAATATATATAAATAATAATAATAAATAATGTGAATAATAATAATCAATATAATCTAATGATAATAATAATAATAATAATAATATAATATAATATCAGCTATGGTTGATGGTAAAATTAATAATAAAATATAATAAAATAATGATGAAACTCTTCATATTTAATAAGATAATTATAATATATAATAGTTAATATTATATAGAGATCGAAAAAGAGTCAATTTCATTTGCCCACGCGCTGTTACCATTCTTCACACTGTCACCTAATTATGTAATATCAAAATAAATAAATGAGATAAATAAGTCTATGGTAATAACAAATAAGTAGTTCGTAATAAGTCAATAACAACAATTAGTAATTATGGTATATTTAATTAATTAAAATAATAATAATAATAATGATGATATAATAATAATAATACACATTTTAGGTGTGGAATAAAAAGGAGTGTCGTCGAGGAGTAATAAATAAATTGTGTGAATTATAATAATAACAATTAATAATTAAGCTGATAATCTATGAGTAATCGAACTAATAATTAATAATAATATAATAATGAATACATTATATAATAAGATAATAAAAAAAAATTAGTATATAATTTAATAAAATATAGATATGAATATAATATAATATAATAAAGAGAAATGATAGATAATTGATATTTTAAAAATAGATAATAATGAATTATTAAATTGAATTTTACAATATATACAGTAGTTAAATAAATATAATAATAATTGATATAAATATATTGATTCGATTAATTATGAGTGAAGGAATAAATATAATCACTCTCAAATAATAGTAATTTTTAATAAATAAAAATAATAATAAAATAATAATAATGATAATAATAATAATAAGTTAAATATTTAAGAATTAAGCTTTATGATCACCTATTAGCATTAATCTTTAACAATAATAATATAATAATAATTATATAATAATTAATAATTAATAGATCTTATTAAATAATAAATAATGAATAATAATAATAATAATTGATAATAAAATAATAATATTGTTGTATATAATAGAATAATAAGAAATGAATAAATAACTAATATAAATAATTAATATAATAATAAAAATATAATAAAATGAATAATATATCAATAATAATAATAATAATAATAATAATAATAATAATAATACTAATCGAGCTGTTTCTTATATTTCAACTAATTCCTTGGATAAACTATGTGAATATCTCCTTATTTTAAGACATTAATCTAGAACTGAAATTGAAAACAATAAATTGGGTTACGATGTTTCTTTTAATATTCAAATGAGTAATTTAATTGTTATTGCCATAGCAAGAATACGAATTTATGATAATATTAAGTAGAACAGCTTTTAACTTTAGATATTTTATAGAATATTTCATCTATAATTTTAATATCTCTACATTGTTTTAGGATATTAATAGGGTTGATTAGGTAGGATAGGATAGGATAGGTTTAATATATTTAATGTATATGTATAAGCTTTTTCAAATCAGAGGGATATTTAACGAGATTATAATAGATTTTCACATTCCGAAGATTCTCTGAGATTTAAGGTGATATATTGTACCTTTAAATTTTAGTTTATTTATGTTATAATTATTTTAATTATTTCTCACTCCGTAATATTTTTTTCGAAGTCTCCTTTCCATTGTTCTTCTGTGCTTTGAAATTAGGGTTTGGTGATTGGATCACTTATATACCCTCTATATATTATGTGATCGACCCATAGGAAAATAAGAGTCTTATGTCTAACATCATGACTCATTCTCTGAAAGATATAAATAAAAATTTCTCCTTATCTATCTCACCTGTATTCTGAGGTGATTAGGTTTTAAGTTTTAATGGTTTTTTGTTATGTGATTTTAGTTCTTGAGGTTTTAGGTATTTAGTTTATGTGTATAGGTTAGGTTAGGTTGTTATGCGTTAGGTTAATATAAAAGCTGTATGTATTTATTAATGTTGTATTTATTAATGGTGTGTATTTATTTTGTATTGTATTCTTTACTGTATTGTCTCCTTTACTTTATTTATGTATTTATGGTTTATTTTGGTTTATTTATTTTATTTATTGTATTTTTTATTATTATTGCAAGGTTGGTGATAATTGTTGAGGATGAATCGTGATACGTTGGATTGATTATGATTGTGAGATTTATTTTTCGCTTTACGTAATCTTTATTGATGATGAGTTGGGGATAGTCTATCCTGTTAAGTATGTTTATTATTATTACTTATTTAGTATTATTTATTTTTATTATTATTATTATTATTATTATTATTATTATTATTATTATTATTATTATTATTATTATTATTATTATTATTATTATTATTATTATTATTATTATTATTGATTTATTATTCTTTTATCAAAGGATTGATTATTATTATTACATCTATTATTATTATTATTATTTTTATTTATTATTTTTATGTATTATCATATTATTATTTTATTTTATTATTATTTTAGTAAAAGATTTGGCAATTTGTCGATATGGAGTAAATATTACGGTTTTAAAAAGTTAGAGTGTGATTTAAGTAATTATATGATATATTAAGGTAAAAGGGTAAATTGTGCAAATAATTGGATGATAATCTCGATCCTAGTCACGGTTACGACTTCAATCTCCGTAGAATTTGTGTAAAGTCACAGTCTGGAAACTTACTCGGAGCATTGGTGTGGGAGCCGGCATTTTCGGAGACGTGTCATTGGGACACAGTAGCAGCTAAAATCGTGGTGCAAGTACCCGGTGCGATGCTTGTAAGCATCAAACGTGTTCCATTGAACTTGGACGGCATTTTTGAGGCACCAGGAGTTCTTTTGCCTCCATTAAAGTATCGGAGCACTTTTGAGCTCTTAAACATAAACCGGAACACTATTTGGAGGATCATTCAACGGTGCGGATTGGAGCACCGCAGTAGAAGGTTTATTCTGATCGGAGGATCTAATGAGATTTGGTTGACTCAACTTCATTGTGGTACGGACGAGTCATTGGTATATATATATATATATTTGTGTATTTATTTTCTTATATATATATATTCTCTCTCTATATATACATATTTTTATATATATATATATATATCATTACTGGAACATTAGGAAAGCGGTTCTGGAAAACCAATATCATAACACCTGTGGGTTCGCATGCAGCTGGTCAGCGGTTTGAGTGTCTCGACAATACGGGAATCGTGCCATATAATAAGTTAACGAAGTCGTTCCCTTTATGTCTTTGTATATGTTAGATTGTAAATTTTCATTAGCTCGCTTTTGTTTTATTGTAGATAGACTAAACGCTGAAGATTAAGAGCTACTTAAGTTACGGTGCGGGTGATATTTATTTAAATCATATGTCCTTATTTTGTTAAATTATAATTAACAAACTCCTCACTCTTTCCTTGGACCCCTCGAATAAGAACCACTGAGAACGAAATAGATGCACGGTGCTTGGGCTTCCGACAACAATATTTTAAGTTAAATCCAATCTGTGAGGATTTGCATTAGTATTTCAACAAATGATTTGCGGCACACGCATCTATTATTTTTTCATGATTAATAGGAGTGAACCGTTGCGGCTTAAAAAAGTCTTCCTGTTGGTCTTTATTCATTTTGATTTAACAAAGCATACTTTTAGCATACTTTAGCATACTTTTAGCATACTTTTACCATACTTTTAGCATACTTTTAGCATACTTGTAGCATACTTTTAGCATTACTTTTACATACCTTTTTAGCCATACTTTAGCATACTTTTAGCATACTTTGAGCATACTTTTAGCATACTTTTAGCATACCTTTTAGCATACTTTTAGCATCACTTTAGCAACTTTTAGTATCAATTTTAGCATTACTTTTAGGCATACTTTTAGCATTACTTTTTACTACTTCTTAGGCATACTTTTAGCATCTTTAGCATACTTTTAGAAAATTTTGATGGGGCCAGCTTACTTATTGAGTCTAAGGATTATGTTATGGGTATAACGTGTTTATCACGAGTTTTAGTGGTTAGGTCATACTCTCTGGTGTTTAAAGCACTACTTTTAGTGTAATACTTGGTTATGAGCGAGTTACTGGTTTAATAGTGTTTGTCATACTTTTAGCATTCATATTTACGCGTACTATGTATCTGTAATAAGCAGAATTTGTATAACTTTATACAGACAATGTACCTGTTAGCATTACTTTTAAGATATCTGTATTACTATCGATATCATATCTCTCTCTTAGTACATATCATACTGTAATCTTAAGCTTCATTATCTTGGTTTACGTGTAAGCATAGACTTTTGAGCATCAGTCTCATATCACGAGCCACTAACCTGATTGTATGATCGATAAGGTATACTTAGTCAATGAGCTTTCTTAAGGCAAGCTTCTTTCACTTTAAATATTAGCATATCCTCCTATGTTTCGTTTCGAAGCGATACTTCTTTTCAGCAATAGCGTAGTTCGATTACCTGCACTTTAGGTTTCATATATAAACGTGAGTACGTAGACTCACGCGTATTTCAAGTGTAACCATTTATACATTCAAATTACATATAAAAAGTTAATAAGTACGGTTCCAAATACTCTTAAATTGGATAGAGCACGATGAATTGAACTCTTCTGTAAGACCACTTCGAATACATCTAATTCTTCTTTGCTAGACCTTTAGTTCAGAAAAAGTTTGATATCGTAATTTTACTGGTTTAAATGTCTTTTATTCTATGTAGGAACCCAGGAAAAATACCAATAACTGTATATGCGGAGCAGTGATGAACTTTCGTGAGATTATACCTTTGGTCATTGATTATATATATTTCTTATAACCTTTTTTTAGCAAGGATACTCTAATTTAGCCTCACATAATAAAGAACTGTAATTAAAGAACAACATTTTTTAAGATGCAACAAAGTCACTCTCTCTCAGATCAGTAGCGTTTAGTTTCTCGTGTCAATAATATTTTCCTCCTGTATCGCACATACGACTTTTCATCTTCTACTTCGAATTTACTCACGCTATCTCTAAACGTTCACCCTGAATCTCTCGACTCTACGACTCCTGATACTTACGATAACTCTATACTCCGGAGACTTCACTGATCTCTCGTATCACAATCCATCTTTCACTACATATATTTTCACGACAATCGTAACTCTCTGTATAGTGGGACATTCCGACTTCCTTACTCCGAAGCTCCGACTACTGATTTAGCCGAACTGTTTCTGACTACTAACTACTCTCTCGAGACTCCAATTACCTCTGTTGAAGAATATATTTAGACTCTCCTAACGTCCACACTACCTCTACCTGATAAAGTTCGATAACTATTTAGCGTTCTGGGACTAACTCCATAATTAATTACATCATATCTCCTCTATTAGTCTCCTTAAAATGTTAAAAAAAATACATAAAATATTAGAGTCAATACGATATACTATTTCTGCTACTTACCCTAACTATAAGCTCATCAGATTTACAGATCGATCAACTCACCCCACTCGCTTCAACCACCGTGTGTTCGTATTACTTAGTATAAGTTGATACAGTGAATTAAACTGTAACAATTTCTACCATTATTAGGATTTAGAAACCATATACTTTTAGCAATGCCTTTAATATTCACTATTTAATCAGTCAACTTTTTAATTGATAGTGCATTCACTAACTATGGTATATATACGAACCTACTTCTTAGTTAGACTAAGTGTCTTTATAGGTAAAAGCCAGTTTAACGTGATCTTAGTCTTTTTTTTTTAATATCTTTAATGTGAATTATGTCTAATGAACTCATTTAGCTAATCCTTCTCTCGCATTTTTAAGAATAAATTCCTATTATTAGTACTAATTGCTCACTTATAAGATAGCATATCCAGTATTCTTTTCATGCAACCTTTGTGTACCTTATTACTAAAATAGAGCATTTAACTTATATTATTATATGTAATAACTATAATATCTTTTAGCATACTATATTGATGAGCATTTGTCTATGGGAGGCTGGCAATTATACTATTTTAATGTATTTACATAACTTTTAGACAATACTTATTTATATAAGACTAATTGAACTATTTATGAGCTAATACTATTTGAGCTTAATTAACTGATTTTAGTGCTAATACTTTATTTAGCATTAACTTACTTATTAGCAACAATAACTATGTTTTAGCATACTTTATTAGTATAATACTCTAAATTAATCAATATATATTAAGCATTAACTTTTATTTTTAACTATATTATGATCCCTACAACGACATTGGTCTTGCTAATTTGAAACTGACTTATTTAAACTGATATCAGAACAATCAATTTAACTTTTTAGCATATATCTTTAGTTATGCATACTTTTAGCATTACTTTTAGCATACTGATTTAGCTAATATATCTATATTTATGATCAATATACATGTATATAGCATATACTTTGTTATATATATACCATATCATATTTTTATAGTATATTAAATGTTCTCTTTAAAGACTATTACTGTATCTATGACATAATTTATATTTTATGTGTGTGTCATCTCACGTATATGTAAGTCGTGAATCTTTTAGGATCTAATACGTTTTTAAGATTCGATTACTTTTAGCATACTATTCTAGCATACTTTTAGCTCTAGGAGCTGGAAAATAAGATTCAGCTTTGTGTTCTCATACTTTAGAACTATATATATGATGCTACAGATTATTGCTAGTGTGCTTCATGGTTTAGTGAGGGTTAGGTCACTACTTTTGTAGTGTGTATGGTATGGTTTAGGGCATATACGGTATTTTAGCATTAGCGTTTAAGGTTTTAGGTGCTAGGTTACAGTATAGCTTAGGTATATAGTCAGTATTAGCTTTAGGTTGGGTATTAAGACTGTGATGTGTTAAGTCATTGGTATTATTGGTACGCATACTTTTACATATTACTTAGTTTGTCAATGAGTCTAGTTTATGGTCATACTTATGTGAGTGCAAGAGTTTGGTGTGTTTAGCCCTATCATATCTAAAATTTACGTGATATTTAACTATAGAATTATTATGTGCAATTTAACTGATTTACGTTAAAGTGACATTTGTAAGAATAGACGTTGTATGTCTCACTGAATCGGCTCATTTTTAGCAGTAGTTTGAGAACATACTTTTAAAGAGCTCGTACTAACTGTTATGAGCGAGTGTACTGTGATTATATATGAATAGCTCATTTTCATAAGGCGTACTCTTTAGCTATTATACTTTATATTTTAGCATACTTTTAAGTACATACTTTTAGCTAATACTTTTTGCAATAACATTATATTTTAAGCATATTTTAGGTAGTATACATACTTTATAGCATGTAACTTTTAGTTACATTATAACTATTTAGATTAATATAATATTACTATTTATTAAGCATACTTTTTTAGCATTACTTTTAGTCAATTATCTTTTACTATATTAGTCATAACTTTTTTATATACAAGTGATCTACTACATACTTATATATTTAGGTAGCTATACTTATATTTATTAAGTACATATATTATTAGTGACAATAGATAGTACATAGTATAATATAGAATTAACTATAAGCAACTCTATTTTATAGTATATTCACATATACGTTGATTGAGCAAATTTATTTATTAAGACATTACTTACTTAAGTAATACTTATTAGACATTACTATACAAGCTATATGCTTCTTTATATTAGTAATAACTACCTATTAGTATCAAAATATTATTTAGTGCATACTTTATATAGTACATAATTTAATAACTTATATAGTTACATATCTTAGTTTAAAGTCATACTTATAGCATTACTTATTTAGTGACATTGAACTTATTTTGACTATTTTAACTTATTTGAGCTTAACTTTATTAGCATACTTATTTATATAGGCATTACTTATTAGCATTACTTATTATGAAGACATACTTTTCAGCATATACTATAGACTATACTTTTAGCATAACTTATAGTGTGACAAACTTTTGAGACAATATATTCATTTTATTTTAAGCATATATATCTTTTAGATCATAATATTTAGTGCTTACTATTTAGCTATAAGTATGCTATTTTGAGATATATACTAACGATATATATTGAAATTTATTGCAATCTTTTTAAAAGCTACTGACAAAAAAAGATGTATGTAAGGTTTATTATAAACCAGTACCCATATTTAGCTTAATTAATTAATACGATCACTTATAGGCGCATTAGAAAAAGCAATTAGTTCTTTATATGATCTATACATTTACTATTATAGCATACTATATAGTCATAACTCTTATAGCATTATCTTATATTTGAATACGTATTCTTATACTATTACTTATTTTACTGACTAATACTTATTGATGACATTAACTAATTTAAGTGGAATACTATTATTAGCATACTGTTTAGATACTTATTTTAGATATATATTATTAAGGCATTTATCTCTGTAAGAGGAATAGCCTTCAGTATATTAGCATTACTGGCATTGGAATCTGATCTTTAAATGTTCTGTCACTAACTTTTATTACACATTTGTTTAGACAGTGAGCTATTCCTGTTCATTGTGTCACCTTCCTATTAGCTCATTATAGCTTCATAACTTTGTATTTAGTGAGTCTATCCATTTTAGACGGGATACTCCCAGAATATTGGCACTTTTCTTTTTGAGTGCTATTTTTATACGCATGATAAGGATGTGCTCAACCCATAATGTGGTACGGCTACTAGAGTGAGTTTTTGATGATTGATATTATACATATCATCTCATACCTCTAAGTGTAGGGCAATTGTTCTTTTTTTTCTTCCTTCTTTCCTGCCGCCTCCTCTCTATCTGTGCGTGAGTGCTGTATATTTTCTTCTCATCCTCCATACTATTCTTGTCGTGCTGCTCATTCGTGACTGCTCATGTTAATCTCTAAAATCATAACGTCCGACTTTAAGTCCCCGTGTCTGTTTAACTACAATATGCGTAATTTAGTTAGTGGGTTGATGGAAGTATGTGTGATTGAAGTTTAGCACATATTCTTCTTTGCTCCTCCCTGTATATATATGATTTTAGTTTAGCCCCAAAACACATGCAAGTTCCTTTATTTGTGTTCCAATTTGATTAAAAGTTTGTTGATAAAGACAGTATATGTTTAGAGTAAGAACGAGATGTGCAAATATTAAAAGAGAGAGATTATAAAAAAAAATAAAAATAAAGGATATAAAAAAATAGATATATAGGCTACTGCTTACAGTAAAAGAACAGAAACCAAAAAAAAACAAAAAAAATGTACAACTATAAATATATTTTAATACTATGATGAAATTTAACTCAGCTCAGGAATATATCGGGGAGAAGTCGAGTAGTAACTGTACTATTTAGACTCAAATATATTAAGGATTTAGAGCATACCGACTGTTTTAGTTTATTGTTTCCTTTTTATAGAATAAGGTGAAGACTAGGAAAAGTGCTTATATTATAAGGCCCTTTAATATATATATATATATATACCCATATTTTATATAATATAACATAATATAAGTTGGCTGGCTACATAGTATATATATATATATATTATATATATATCATATATATATATAATATATATAATTATGATTATGTTTAGTAGAAATATAGCTATCTCTCGTTAAAAAGTTGACCCAAGTAAAAATATACTCAGATTCTTCTTTGTTATAGAGAAATATGTGGCTTATGTGTAGAAGAATAGAGAACTATAACATTAATGTTTATGAATATTATTTGTGTGAATTTTATTTATATAAACTAAAAGAAAACCTTCGTAGTACCTCCATATATTCCGTATATGTGATAAGGAGAAAAATAAGGACTCGTGTTAACTTGTGATTCATCTCAGCTGCATCGGAACCGAACAGTGGAACGACGAGAGGACTTTCGCTGAACCCCACACTATATAGTACGCCTAGAATAAGTGAGCATCATAAAAATTATAGACAAATATGACACGAATGTAAGAATTAAAGTTGTTCGACATATTTTAATATATTTTTTGTTCTGTACTTTTTTTAATATAGTTGTCTCTTTTCAACTTGTAAGTAAGTGCGCGCACGGGATTATACATAATGATTCGTTGATCATTTATAATGCTAACATGTCTATGTTACTCTTTATAAAAAAAAGTTGTATTGCAATAAAAGAAAATATCCTTGTGAAAGGCCATAGCCGTTCCTCTTGGAAATATGCCAGAGATGTCCGGTTATTATCAACAAAACATAAATAAATATGGATTTTATATTTTAAAGATTAACTATAACTCCTCATGATAACTACTCAACCCAAATCGATAAAGTCTTATCTATATAAGTATGACTATATCTGATTTTGTAGGGAGTTTCTTAAATTCTTACTAATGCTGTAATAAAATAGTCAAGTATATAATATTAATATACTGAGTACTGTAATAACTCCTAATTATTTCCATTCGTTATTTAATACTCATTAATACTCCTTTGACCAATTGTTAATTATAGGCATAGTACACTACTCGTATAGTGATATAATTAACATTATTGTTTATTTTTTTATAAAAAAACATAAACTATAATATAATTACGTGTGACCTTGATAATGTATTGTTAAGTTCTCTTACCTAGGTTGAAGAATTATCCCTCACATGTCTGAAGATATTAGGTTCCTCATCTAAGTAGGAGATCACGTCATCTATAAATTAAAAATTATATAAAATTATGAATGACTCATATAATCCTTACCAGTTGCAGTGCTCTAGACGTACCTACAGAATCACAAAAATTTATCTATATTTTCCCTACATTTTTGACACTTGTATATATTATTATCAAAAAAAGCAAGTAATACCTTCTCTTGGAGTGCCATATGATCGTTGTAAATGTCATTATATCTAAAATAATGAACCAATATATTTTCCATATTTACGGGAGGAACTTATCCTTACTTCCCACAAAAGTGGTACTGCAAACATCGCCGTGCATGAGCCCGTCACGCTGAGATGTGAGATTCTGTTTCAGGAGTGTCGCACGAAACATTTTCAAGATTGCTTAAGATTAAGTAAATAGTCTTACTCGAGTGGAAATCTTCTGTGTATATTTTTGAAACTTGAGCACAAGAGCTGGGCCTGTAAGTCCTCAATTTCATTTAGTAGTGCTCTCTATTAATAATCGGCCGCTCCCTTGCTATTAGTGAGTGGCCGGACTCTAAAATCTACCTTTTCTTGGAAATATGCTGGGAAGAGGCTCGTCTCCACGGCCTTATCAACACCTTCATCAGATTGGCAATAGTAAGTTAGGAGTGTGAGTGTGTTGAAAGCTGATTTGAGCGTACTCAAATATGACAAGATCGCTCACCTCCTATTCATCAAAACATCTGTCTGGAACCCGCGTCTGATTCCTTACTCAGGGTAACTATTCCGTCTCCGACCGTGTTGGCTAGCAAGAAACCTCTCTCGTTGTATCAAACTTCTGAATAAATGGACTTAAAGCATGTTATTCGCAGAGTTCTCATATTTATGATGGTTACTTTGTAGTGGAGTGAGATCGGCCATACCACGTTCAAGCAGATATCCACCCACCCTATTTGGTGCGCTCCACAAGCTCGGTAGATGCATATAAAGTGCTCAAGTAATGAGGGTTGCCTGCTCATTGTATGAATTTTTGCGTAAGCAATTGAATAAATATTAGACTCGTTCGTTGTATGGTGCTCCTTCTTTCGCAGCCACTTTTGTTCTGTGGAACTCCTTTGCCATCTTCTGTTTTTCCAACGTGGTAATTTAAATTTCCTTTCCTTTAAAACCCACGTCTGCGCCCACATAGAGATTTGAGTTAGGCTTGGTGGGTTTTCATGTATTTTTTAGTTGTTTCCTCAAACCTACTCCTCATATCTCGGAATAACGGGCTAATGTACCGCAGCCTCCCTTTGATGTAGCTGGATGACGCCTGCGTAATTGACTAGGAAATATTAGTTAATTTATGCTTATGATATGTATCCTAAATATAAGTAATTATATTAAATAGAAGAGAGTATCCACGTTTCATGTACCTAATAATCCTACTTAAGAGACTTATCTCAATAGTAAGTAATTACTATAGTATATGCTTAATATATAGAGGCAAGTCTCATTAGTGAACGGCCAGTATAAGTAACTCAGCGCATAATGTGTAAAAAATAGAACTATATAAAACTTAGTGATGTCTAGTTCTATCTCGTAAATCATAATCAGTGGCTTCGACCTCTATGAGTAAACTTTTATACACCCTTCCGTGAATACGCTCTCTCCTCTCTCCTCTCTACATCTATCTCTCGTTCTGTAACCGTGTGCCTTCTTCGTCTTCTCTCCAAGACACGGGGTTGTACCCAGGGTTGTCGTGCTCCTTCTACTTTATATATGACTCCGCTAAAGTAATATATAAATAATGTAAGCTCAGAGCGAAATGAACTCTATTGGTAGCTGAATTTGCACTATATAACTCAGGTCAGGACTATTCTTCTATTTTATGAGTAGTTGTAAACCTAATATGTATCCGATAAATATATGACTATATATTAACCTCCGACGTAATATATTATGATCATAAGCTAGTAATTTCTGATATAATAAATTCCTATGTGGTGGTAACGTACATAAGTAGTTATATATTGAAGATAAATTGACCATACTATATTACTAATATTGGCATTAATTAAAATGTGATAATTAGGTTGGTATTATATATATATATTATATATAATATAATATATATGAAGGAGTTGAAGATATAGTGAGATATAATATATGATAATATCGGGTATATATTAAATAATATATATAGATTTATTATTATTATTAAGTCTCTATATATATATATATATCCTAATCTAAGAACACCCTCCATAATTTATACAAACTTAAGCTGTTATTAAGTAATTAGTGAATTGAATGAGTATGGTAATATTTATCTTCTCAGAATTGCATGTTATAATTTATGTAGCGGTTGATATAAGTTATTCTCTCTATTGATAGGTTATCTGAAATATCAAATAAATAACTCTTATATACTGTCTCCTGTTCACTATTCCACTTCCTGTGCGTACCTTGTACTTGTGACATAGACGCCTGTCTTTTATCAAGTAGACATAACATTTTGGTGTGTTGTCATACAATTAACCAAACAATTCATATATATAAATACTGACTTGACGTGTTAGATTTCTCTCCTAGTTGTGAAACTACCTAATTTATCTGTATAGGTAAGTGTTCCTCCTTAAAGAGGACGCTAGTCATCTAAATTAAAAAAAATTAGAATGAATTCTTATATAAAGTGGGTTATATTATAGTATAAATGAATGATATATAGCTATCGAGTGATCTTACTCACCCATTTATTGTGTTTATTTAATAAACTATTATTTTCTCCTCCACTATTACTTACTCATGGCACCATACTATAACTTGAATACTAAAATAAAATATAAATTAACTCGTAAAGGACACAAAATAAAAGGCTCATTTATTAATAGTAATATTCATAATCAGTATATGTACTCATTACTCATATAACATAATCACCACAAAGAATCATCTAACAAGTAAGAAACCATATTCTATTATACCCTATATCGACACCCTCATATTTCTGTAACTACTATTAGATATGTCACATCATAATTCTTTCCAACAACCCGAACACCCAATGCCAACTACTTGCACTCTCATAAGACCAACATAACCCGTCCACAGATCATCTAAATCAACCTTACCACTTCTTTCTAACTTAATAATAATAATAGTATTATAATTATATTATATTTACTAAAACATAATAATATTATATACTGAATAACATTCCACCTCTCATTCGAATATAGTACAACACAACACACTACTACAATACTAAATCCACATATACTCGACTACTTAACAGAAAATAACTCCACTATAAAGATCAGTTAGACCAGCGCATAAACTATTATATAATATACAATATAACTAATATATATCCCACCTATAATAATATAAATAGCACCATAAGATTATTAAGCTTTAAACTATTATTCAGGGCATATACTACTACTCTTTATTATTTTATTCTCATTTTTGTAGTATAGATGTATATGAACATAAAATCATTTTATAAGTGAGAATAATTATATATGTGGGCTAGCACTCATCTCCTAGTAAACACACATTTACAATTACTATAAACACATAAGATTTAACTATAATGCAAAATAACCACCTCAAATATAACATAATCTGTTCATAAAATATCTTTTACCAGGTTCTCGGTAGGACAACTATATTATATATAGAGTTGAAGATATGATTATAATAAGATTATTAATACTAGAGAAAGAAAGCAATGGCTTATTTTTACTTCCTGTTTATCTATAAACTCACTTTCTCAATACGAACTACATGGAACAATATAATCATATTACATTAGTAAAGTAACTCTGCTACTTACACGGTACGGTATATATAGTGATATCTATATATCTGAACGATGAGTGTTGTTAGGCTTCTTACTCACTTAGGTTAGCGTGTAAGTTCTAGGTGAGTGAATATTATTAAAATTAATTTAAAAAGCAAGTGTAAAATCAATATTAATATAATAATATATCCATAATTTATATATAATTCTACTAATATATATTAATATATATATATATATATATATATTATATTTATTATAATATATTTATATAGTATATATATATTTATATATATAACTTGAGTTCCTAATAAAAATTTTTCTATGTAAAGTTTTCTCATATAGTAGACTTCACGCTTAAACTTTAATTATATAATATTTCAAATTTATTGGTATATATTTTATCTATCTGTTTTAAAGTATATTATTATATTAATATATTATTATTTTTTATATTTTATTAAATTATTTTTTGTTAAAATTATTTTTATGTATATATTTAAATAACCATAATATCATATTCTTGAAAAATAAAGAGAATTTATAAAATAAATATATATACTATTAAATTTCACAAATACATATCCGTCATTTTCCATTGTATATGAGCTACGGATTTTTCTATTATTATAATGTTGATAATAGGAAATCTAATTAACAATATTCTTCAATTTGCTTTTCAATTTCAATAAATCTTTTTTAATTTTATTATAATGTAAAATTTCATTTATTTGTGATCCATAATTCTCAAAATAATATGAAATATATATTATTCGATAATACCATTTGTGAAATATATTGTCATAAATTAGATCTGTTTCCTATATATTAAATATAACTCTGTAGATAGCCTAACATATATTCGAACATCATCTCATGAATCGCTCGAAAATGGTAACATACATATTGCGCAATCATGTGACTTATAGTGAGCATACCCTCAACTCTCTCTTCTCACTCGATCTGATGGTCATACGACACTTTATCTATATATATAATATAATGTATATTATATTATAATAATATTAATATATTATAATACTATAATAACATAATATAATATTATAATATATATATATATTATATTTCATATATATAATATATTAATTATTATATATAATTATATATTATTATGTATATATATATAATATAATATATTTATTATATTATATATTAATATATATATATATATATTATATTATAATTAATATATTATATAATTATATATATATTATATATATATATTATATATAATATATATTTATTTATTATAATAATATATATATTTATATATAGTATATAGATATATTTTAATTATTAATATATATATATATATGTATATTTAAGTATATATATATTATGATATATATATATATATATTAATATATATATTATATATATATATATATAATATAATTTTATATATTATTTTATATTATATTAATTTATATATATATATATTAATATTAAATATATATATATATTTACTATATATATAATTATATACATATATCATATTATATATATATTATTATTATTAAATATATATATATATATTTATTATATAATTTCATAATTAATATATATTATATATATATTTATATTATTATAATATTATATATTAAATATATTATCATATATAATTAATATATATATTATATATATATATTATTATATATTATATTATTATATTTATATTATTATAATGTATTTAATATATAATAATAGAAAACTGCTACAATTCATCCCGCTCCAGTATGTGATAGGATATATATACTATACTATATATATATATGATTATATATATTAATATATATATATTTAATTCATATAATATATATTATATATATTATATATTATATTAATATTATAATTATATATTAATATAAATATATTAATATATATATATTTATATATATTCATATATATATTATATATATATTTAATTATTTATATTATTATATGTGGGATTAGGTGATGTATATATATTACATGATATATAAACTCCGGGGTGCGTGTGTGAATTGTATTTGTTATATCTCAAGCTGAGACATTAGTATTATAGATCTCTCTCTTCAATGTATACTCGTGTAGCTACCTCTCAATCTCTACCTTCAGATACTATATATATATTAATAATATAATAATATTATATATATAATAATATAATATATATATATGTATAATTTATATTAATAATATATATATTAATAATATATATAATAATTATATTTATATAATATATATATATATTATATATATATTATATATATATATAAATATATATATTAATTATTAATATATATATTATATATATATTATTATATTAATATATATATTATAAATATTAATATATATAATATATATATTTATATATATATATATATATATTATATATATATATATATATATTATATATATATATATTATATACTATTATATTATTATATATATTATACTATATATATTATGTATATACTATATTATATATATATATATATAATAAATATATTATATAATATATATTAATTAATATATATATGTATATATAATATATATATTAATATTATATACTATTATTAATAATATATATATATTAATATATATATTAATATTATATATATATATATATATATATATATAATATTATATAATTAAGTATATAATATAATATATACATTATTAGGGATAATTAATATTGATAACATATATCATTATATATTATTTAATATATTATTATAAATTATTAACATATATGTATAATATATATAGTTTATATTAATATTATAATATGTATTATTTATAACTACCATCCTCGATCTGTCATGAGTGCATCAATCACCGTGTGTGGGAGCTCATACTGACATCTCTGTGGCATACCAATCTCATAGTGTCCTCATCTCAGCTACTATATTATAAATAATAATGTCTTCTCATAATGAGCTAACTAATCCTCTCTCTTT
>JABUQX010081044.1:0-37037 GCA_015478945.1 Trachelipus rathkii | reverse complement strand
TTCTTTTTTATTATATTATTATCTTATGTACATAACAAATCCAATCCGTATGAATTTAACACAAATCTTTCCCCGCACCCCTACAGAAACGAAATGAACCTCTCTTCTCTGTAAATGTGTTTGAGAAAATAAACTAGCTTTAAGGTTCTATAAATAGGATTAACTCTTTTTTTAACCCGGGGGGGATTAGACGCTAATTCCCAGGTCAAATATATTTACAAAACTGTACCTTTTTCGTTAAAATGTGGTGCAATAACTACGTAGGGCCTAAATTTAGGCCTAAAATTTAGGATAAGCCTTTTGTAGACGGGCTATTTTAATCCTAATACCAGGTCCAAAGGTAATTCCAGCTATAGGAACAAGAAGACATCATTGTTTATTATTATTTTTATAAATATATTTCAAACTGAAACGTGCTGGAACGGTAAGTCCTTTAAGCAGGGTAAAAAGGAAAATGTTTTCCTTACTTGTGCATTGGTCGGAGTAATCCTTATCTCTATATGACCATGCATGTGATTGGTCGAGAATATTTTATCGTCTTTTGAAAATTAACTTTGTTCTTAAACTGTATTTGAGCAGGTGGTGTGTTTTATTATCTTTTTAGACCCAAACTATTTTAAAAATCATAGTCATTTTAGCAGGCTCTTAAGCGGTGCACAAGTTATCTAATTGATTTGTATAAAAGTGTTTTATTTTAGAATATATATCATATTTTAATAAAATTTACTGATAACATCAGGAAAAATTATTAATTTCACTAGAATAGATAATAATTAATTTCACTAGTTCATAAGCTAACCACAGGGCTCAGCATAGCCCACCCTGCAAAGCAGCCAACCCCGCCACCCGCAG
Source organism: Trachelipus rathkii (assembly GCA_015478945.1). Classification (NCBI taxonomy): domain Eukaryota; kingdom Metazoa; phylum Arthropoda; class Malacostraca; order Isopoda; family Trachelipodidae; genus Trachelipus; species Trachelipus rathkii. The sequence goes on along the minus strand of JABUQX010081044.1, from coordinate 36,185 downwards.
GCGTCCCGGCCCGCCGTCCCGCCCGCCGCGTGCGCCCGCAGGCGCAAATTCGCGTTCCCGCCAGCCGCGTGTGCGCCCGCAGCCGCAATATTCCGGGCGAATTATTATTTAGAACACACATACCAACACACACCGCACACACCACAACACCACACACACACACCACACACAACACCACGCACACTAACTTACCAATTTATAAACGTATAATTTATTTAAAACATTTTATTTTTATTATATGTATTACTTAGTTATTACTTCATGCCTATGTTATTATTATTTAGAAACCACACACACACACACACGCAGTGCAACGTCACACACACACACACACACTCCACACGCCCAGTCCCTTACCACACTAATAGCGTATAAATTATTCTAAAAACATATTTTTATTTATTATATACTTAGTGTTATTTACTCATGCCTATTGTTATTATATTTAGGAACACACATGTACACACAGCACCACCACACACACCATCTACACACACACACATACCACACACCATTTTACACATACGCACCACCCACTCGATATTTTGATCCCTCAGCTTTTATTGCCTCAGCTTTGATGCCTCAACTTTGATGTTTCAGTTTTGATGCCTCAACTTTTGATGCCTCAGCTTTTATTTCTTGCCTCAACTTTGATTACCTCAGCCTTTTGTGTGATTGCCTTCCTACGCTTTGATGCCTCAACGTTTAAATAACTAGCTTTTTGGTACCTCAGCTTAGTGGCTCATCTTTTGAGTGACTCATCTTTTGAGGCTTCATCTCTTGATAACCACCTTATATTGATTGATTTCAGCTTATTAAGCAACACTTCACATAGACACTTACACGTTACCACTTACACACATACCACTAATATCTTTCTTTCCACACATACGGCACATTACCATAGACACTTACGCTTCACCCATAGACACCTGACCACTCACCCGCACACACAAGTATATATATATATTATATATATATATAATATATAATATTTATATATATATATATATATATATAATATATAATAATATATATATATAATATATATACTATATATTATATATATATATGTATATAATAATATATATATATATAATATTATTATATATAATAATATATATATAACTAATATATTATACTATATATTATCTCATATATATATATATATATATATATACTATATACATATATATATATATATTTCATTCACGCGGGAATATTGCGCCTGCGGGCGCGCACGCGGCTGGCGGGAACGCGGAAATATTATTTGCGTCTGCGGGCGCACGCGGCGCGCGGGGACGCGGCGGACGCACCTGCGGGTGCGGGGTTGGCTGCCTTTCCGGGTGGGGCTCTGCTGAGCCCTTGTGGTTAGCTTATGAACTAGTGAATTAATTATATCTATTCTAGTGAAATAATAATTATTTCCTCAATTGTAAGTATTTATATAAATATGATATACACTAGTAAAAAAATTAAAACACTTTTAATACAAAATCAGATAACTTGTGCACGGCTTAACAGCTATAAAAATTGAGCTATATTTTAAAATGAGTTTGGGTTCTAAAGATAATAAAACACACACCTTGCGGTAATAACAAGTTTAAAGAACAAAGTTAATTTTTCAAAAGACGATTAAATAATTCTCTCGACCAGTCACATGCGAGGTCATATAGAGAATAAGGATTACCCAACCAATCACAAGTAAGGAAAACATTTCCTTTTACCTGCTTAAGAGATCTTAACCGATCCAGCATGTTTCAGTTTGAAATATATTTATTAAAAATAATAATAACAATGATTCTTGTCTATAAGCAGGAATTACCTTTTGACCTGGTATTAGGATTTAAATTAGCCCGTCTACAAAAAGGCCTTATCCTAAATTTAGGCCTAAATTTAGGCCTAAACGTAGTATTGCACCACATTTAACAGAAAAAGGTCAGTTTGAAATTAGTATTTTGACCTGGAATTAGGCCTAAAATCCCCCCGGGTTAAAAAAAGGATTATCCTAAATTTAGACTTAAAGTAGTTATTTCAACACATTTACAGAGAGAGAGGTCAGTTCCGTATCGTAGGAAGTGCGGGATGTGTGTTTTTCTGCGTGATGGATTTAAGACATAAATATATAATAATTAATAATAAAGAAAACCCGAATTTATTTAAAAAACTTTGAAATATTTTAGTTAACATCGAGTGAATTAATAAAATGTAAGTGAATAATTGTTATTTTTTAAATAAAAACTTAGAAATATTTTAATAAAAAATTTTTTGAATTGGTTAGGCAGAGAAGAAACATTATTTTGTTATTTTAACTTTATTACATGGGCGAAAGAATGTGTAAAGCAGTAAAGTCAATTTAGAACAAAACGCGTGTGTATATGTAAGATGTGCTGGATATTACTGATTATTGCTTTAAGGTATCCGTAAAATATATGTTTTTAATAAAATTTCATTAAAATTTTAGTAAAGTTATTTTTTAAACTTTAAAAAAAGAATATTTATTAAACAAAAATTATTAAGGTTTCATATAATACTTTCAAATTTTTCAACATTGTTTTATTTTAGAAGTTTTACGAAAACCTTTGAAAATTAATTTAGTTATATTTGAATGATAATATAAATGTACGTGTTTTGAGAAACACAGAGGTAAAAAATATTACGATAATTAAAATTGTTTTAAGTTTGGTATGTGAGTGAGAAGTGGGTGGTGTAGTGTTGTGGTGTGGTGTGGTGTGTGTGTGAAAATCTAGTAGTGCCCACCTGGTTTAGATTAAAAAGAGTAAATGTATTATGATAAAACTTTCTATACCTGGAATTACGCATTTTCTAAATTGTCCACCATTACCAAATTAGAACTCTAAAAGTACGATTTGTCCTAAATTACATTTGAAAATTTTTGGTAATTCTTTTAAAATTGGAGTTTTTAACGGGATTTTTTCAGCATTTGAAAAATAATTGTGTTTTCAATTGAAATGCATTTTCAAAAAGCAGGAATAAGCGATTGTTAATAGTTCTTATGGTTGCTCTTAATTATTGTGGACGTTTGTATAGTTTATATATTCCTGTATCTTTGCACCTCTGTCATAAAATCATTCTGTAGCTTCTTTTTAATATTATCTAGATTATACAAATATTTCATTAGTAGTGAATGTAATGGTTGTGTTTTGAAAGTAAAAATTAGTAAATTGTGTTTATAAACTGGGTCTTAAAGAGTGTACTAATTACGTGGCTTGATTAAATATGGTACTTAAAGTCATAATGTTGTTTACAACTGTGTGATTTATAAAGTCATCATTTATAGTGTAATGTGTGTTTAAGTAAGAATGCTCTAATAAGTAATGATGAGAGTACGATATTGTTCCTTAAATTTGCGATGTAAGCATTGTTGTGAGTTGTGGTTGTATTTTGGATGTGATGGTAATTTGCTGTTTGTAACAAGTGACTTGCGAAGTGTGTGTATAAGGGTAGGTTAAACTGTGTGTGATGATTTGTTTGTAGCACTTTATGGTGATTTAATAAAGGTAAAGTGTTAAGTGTTCATATGATGATAATTTGTTGTGGTGTAAGTTGTCTATTTACAATGTTGGATAGAATGTGATTGCAAATAAGTGTGTGTTGGGGTTTCATGATGTGAAAAGTTTCAGAAAAGCTGAATTTTGTTAACATGTTTACTTATAATTTATGACTAGCGAGATTATTCCAGCTTTGTGAAACATTTCAATATTTGTTTTAATATTCTTCTTTCTAAAAATAAATAATAATAAATCTAATTAGGCCTATATTATGGTCACTAAGTCCCATGTGAAAAAGAGAACCTTTAGTTAATTATTAAATATAAAATATAAATAATAAAATAAAAAATAAAAATTTTAATAAATAACTAATTAATCAAGTGTCAAAAATTAATTATCGCATTTTCTTAAAAATAATATAAATATAAATTACTAAATGCAGAGTAATTATAAAAACGTCAAAAAATAAAAAAATACCTCAAGCCTTAAGTAAATAAGTTTTATAGCATATTATTTATGCCATGCCAGGAAATATGCTATTAATAGGACTTTTTTTTAGGATTTAAGTTTTAAAACAGTGTGGTTGTAGATAAAGCAGGGTTCAAATCATATGGAAAAGTTTAGAAAGCCAGGTTTAAAATTTAGTTTTTTATAAGCAAGGAGGGCTGGATATAAAAACCTATGGTGGGTACAAAAGACACAATGTTAGAACAATTATAACTAAATTCCCCCACTTTAGAGGTTGGTTTAGATCTTCATTGAGGTTAAACAAACCTCTTTAGTTTCGACTTTATTATCTTGATTCAAACATGCTATAAATAGGTAGAAGATATAATGAATGCGTCATGAATTTGTAGTGAAATTCCCGCCGGTATTCTTAAATGCAGACAGGATGTGGTTTACTAGCTAGTTTATAAATAGAGCAGATAGTAGGATTACAAGTCCTAGATTTTTTAAATGAGAAAAGTTTAAAGTCAGCAAGTTAAAAAGCTAATATAGTTAGATAGAAAACTAAATATTCGTGACATATCTAATCCCTTAAAGCAGAAGTGATATTGTGGTTTACTCATCTATCGAATTTACTGGATTGTTTGTAGTGCAATTTAAACAGGCATGTCGAATGTATTATTTAAATATGTGAAGGAATAAAAGATTAAAGACAAGTTTTATAAAAACAATTACTAGTTCTAAAAAATGCAAAGAATTATCTAGAAACACTGTAGTTTTATATACTAAGGAGATTAAAATCATAGCATATTAATAAAGCCCAAGTGAATATACATGAGGTAAAGCAGTTAAAAGCAAGATACTAAAAAACCATATAGGACAAATAACAGTGAATTTAACCCCGCACCTCTCATTGATCCACGGTATAAATTTATCCAACATTTGAGTTTAAAACCCTCGTATTTTGATTTGTTTAAAACTTGATCTTTATACTAGCAATTGAGTTTAATGTGTCTCTGGAATAACAGGGGTAGATTTTTTATATGTTATTGTAAACATTTAATATATATTTTACGGTATAAAGTAAGGGATCTTTAAATCGTCTTTTCTATAAGTATATTTCCAAAAGAAGTCAAGATATGAAATTGTACCATGCAAAATTAATATGAGAATATAATTAATAGATATTATTAAAATATAGGTGTCTTAAATTGACGTTTTAGAATTTAAAGTAAAAATTAATATAAAAGAGGTCTAATGGTATGTAATTTTATGTTCTTTATTAGGTTGTCGTCAAAATATGTTAATTTTCTATAAATACAACAAATGTTTAAAGAAAACATGAAATCACCAGATTTTTGCTAAATTTGAACTATTGGAATATTTAAAGGTCAGGTGCTTATTAAATATTCTGTGATGGTTTAGTTAAAGAAATGATAAAATATTAACTTGTTGATTTCATGATATTTCATGGTTACTTTCAGCACTCGGCTGAATTTTTTTTTAATGAATGCAATTAAAAGTGATATGTAGTACATACTAAATGAATCTCTTAAAAGTACAGATCCGCTGATAAATGTATATAAGTATAGTATAATGAACTATGTGTTGCCGCTCAATCTGTGTGTGTGTGGTTCTCGGGGTCTTGACTTATTTTTGAGGTCGAGGAATAGACTATTCAGCATTTTGCAAAAATAAAATAATTGTTGATCTCAAATTACCATTTTGCCATCTTGTCAAATAAGTTTAAAAAAAGCGAATATTTTCTGATAGTAGGTTTTAGGGTTGTCGATGTAGACATATTGACGTTTTTTTGTAGATGAATATTTCTGGCAAATGATATGGTTGTTGTTTATTTAGGATATCAGCAGGGAATTATTTGCGGATTTAAGGTGCCGTAAGAGATAGGGGTGATGGTTTTAATAAATAAAATTGTAAACTTTGTGATACACGTTCACGCTTATGGTTTGGTTTCTTAGTAATATCACTAGTATTCAGAACTTTAGAACCTCATATATAAAGTTACGTATTTGGGTCCTTAAAGTGTGGTCATAGGCTAAATTATGATAAATGTGATTTGGATATATATTCTTAGAGTATATGGAGTTATACAAGTGTATTTTTAGAATTATGTAATAAGAATAATATTAGGATGTTTTCATATGAAATATGCGAGATTTTCAATAAGAGAAGTGATAAGGGATTCAAACTTGCAAGAGTATGTTATAAGGGTTTCAGTGGTAGGTGTTCACATGGGTATATAAGTGACGTACGTTTTTTAATAGTGAAATTTTAGATATTGTTTATAGTGGAGTATTGTCACGGCCCAAGGAGGTTATCTATAGTCTCAGGATGATAGTTAAAAACCTGTTCATAGAATAATTCAAAAAACACTTATAATAAACATCGGGTAATATTTTAATACGCTTTATTGCATTAATAATTTTCAATAATTATTAATCAGTAATTTATTAATTAATAACCTTGTGGTATACACTGCTCTCTCTGCATTTCTTTCTTCCTTTACAATTCTTTCCCATCACTTCTTCTACATACTCTCTTACTCTTCTCCGCGTTACTTTCTCTCACATCTCATTGAGTTCTTACACTGGCGCTCATCTCTCTTTCAGCCTATTTGTACAGGCATACTCGCGTTTTATCTTGTAGAGGACACATCGGGCATTGTACTCTCAAAAAGCAGAAAAAGCGTGAACTATAGTATACCTTTAGGTTAAGGAAGGTCTTTAGAACATTACACAGAAGACAGAGTTATATTTAATGAAAAAGCGGACCTACAAAAATATCCTTATACCTTCTATACACGTGCAAAATCCCTCATGCCAATAATAAGAGGCGTGTAAAAAAACCTGATATTTATAAAAAAATAAAATAATATATAATATTACTAAAAAAATTACCGCATATTATCTAAATTGACCAACCTATATATGACAATAAAATATATAAAACCATTCTAAAAAGTTCAAAACTTCTCTATGTGCACCTAAAATCTATCAACATCTTAAATTAGCATTTTTGGATAATTCTTAATAATTGTAGTTGTTAAAACGGAATATTTCAGCATATTTGAATAATAAAAAAAATGTGTTCAATATAACTGGAGATTTTCAAAAAAGCTGAATTAAAAGATACGAAGTACTTTGATTATATAGTAATTGTATTTAGGTGTATACTTTAAATTAGACGATTTTAAATGAAAATTTCTAATATTTATTGTTTTTATTAATAAAAAATTATTTTCATTAGTTGTAGTAGAATCTTGTTTTAAAAAATTAAATAAATGTTTTAATTCATTCTCAACATTAAGCTTTTATCTTATTAATAATTATATTCTAACAATAACTAATAATATATAATATTTAGAACTTCTTATTAAAAGTTACAGATTTTTTCTCACATATAATTTCAAACATATTGATATATAATTTATATTTATATAAAATCTAAAATATTGTAGTTTTTAAATTATATTTTTTTATTATTTTTTCATATAATTGTGTTTACATTTGAATAGCATCGCTGGCTTGCAAATTATCCAAATGGATGCTGGAAAGGATTTTGAAAGTGTTATTTTAAAACATTGATCCTAGGTTGGTCCAAGTGCCAATATTCAATAAGATTTGTTTTATATACCAAAATATTTCAATAGATTCTGTGAACCCAAAGCCTTTTTGGTATATTTATTTAATAAAAATTTGACCAGACTAATGTAACTCTTCTAAATCTAATACGCGTGTGTCCTTGAATAATCTACTTGTCCATCTCGCTTCACTAACATTCTCTTATCAATCACTCCTTCTCACTAAAGTCATCTCGCTCTCCTCCCCCCCTCTCCTATCATTATTACCTATAATATATTTCAACCATAGTTGAAATTAAAAAGTAAATTTCTTAAAAGTATATTGAGTATTTTTATTAATGGTTATGTATAATTCAGCTTTTAAAAAAATTTATGTAATTGTGTTTTCCATTGAATTGTCAGAATTCAAAAAGTAGCAATTAATTCGGAATTTTTGTTAATAGTTAATTTACAGGAGTCTATTAAAAATTTAGACGTAATTTTTTTAAATGATTAATAATTTTTTATATTATAAAAATAAACATTATATTTTTTAGTTTATATAATAAAATATATATTAAAATTATCATATAGCGAAAATTTGCTTGCTATTAGTGTAGTGAAAATCCATGATTTAAATAAATAATAATTAACTTCTATAAATAATTATACGCTTTTTTATCTTTAATTTAATCAATTATCTATAATATATATAGAAATCTCATAAAAAGTCGTATTTAAATGTCTCTAATATTTTCAAACATGGGAGTATAGTCCCGACGGGAACATAATGGCTCTTATTTTATTAAGACCCGTAAATAACATGTATAAAATTAATTTGATGATTTTTAACCTCAGGGACTTACGGTTCCAAAACATTTTAGAGAGAAACATTTTAAGAGGAAATAAGGTGGGTGTTTTCAGGTTGTAAATGCAATATTGTCAGTCCAACCAGAGGAAAGCGTTATTGGTGGTTCAACTCCAGTTTTAGGTGTTCTTAAATTGACGTGTTTTTTAATTAAAATTCAATTATTTGTGTTTTCTATCCAAAAATGGTTATGATATCAGTGTGTTAGTTGGTTCGTGTAAAAGGCACATGTTAATTATAACAACAGAAATTATGTGGGAACCTTCTCCGAAAATACATACGTCTTTTAATTCATCCCTAAAATTTGGTGGTAGCACATTCGTCCTATAATGAGTTCTATATGGTAAGGGAGACTTCTTAAGAGACAAAGTCGAACAAAGGTGTTTACCGTGATAGGATATTCAAAACAATTTTGTTGAAATTATTTAGGTATATTTCTATTAAAATTGAGTCCATGACAAAGAGAGTATCACCTCACCTACTTTGAAAAAAAAAAGTTGATGATCATAATCATAATAGTACACCGTTGGCAACAAAAGTCAGAACTGATGGAATTGATTAAATTAGATGTTTAAGGTGTGTTCTTAAATAATTGACGTTTTTAATGAATAAATTTTCAATTATAAGTTTGTTCTTTATATAACCAAAATAATTTCATATTATAGTTGTTTGAAAACGCTGTTTTAATAAAAAATTATGTGTATAACTTGGTACGTACGTACGTTTTTGTCTTTTATCTATAATTAATATTATTCAACAATTAATCATAAATTATTTAGGAATCGTACTTATTAAAGAGTTACGAATAGTCTGGTTCAAGAATTGTGTGAATCGTGTTAACATAGATTGTGTGAAAAAAAATAAATCTGAAATTATGGCTGAAAACTGCAATTATGAAACTTCGCAACAGAAAGCCTTGGAGAAGGACAATGGGCACGACTCAATAAAACCTAATCTTGCTGACGGAACTAGGGAATCATCAATTTCTGAACCACACGAAAAGGATTCTTCTGAAGTTGAGGATCATATTTCTAATACACATTTGTTGGCAGCAATAGATGCCGATGAGATTGTCTGTGCACCTATTTGCATGCCCCCAAGATTAATTGCTTGGTTGACAGCGGGGCTGGAGTAAATTTGGTCAGTGCAGACGTTGTTGAAATTTTGGGAGACACCAAGGAAATCCTACCATCTGCCAAAGTTGGGGTCAAGGCCATTAGCAGTTTTGGGAATGTGGAAAGGAAACCCATTACCCACTACATTGATTTGAATCTGAAATTTAAGTTTCTTCCATAATAGGATCGCAACTCGTAGAAACTGCTCAAAGCAAAAGAGATCAGGACAAACCCGGTTCTTAGACGCGACCCGCAAAAAAAAAAAAAGGATTCAATCGCGATTCTGATACGAGACAAAGAAAACGTCGAAAAGAACCACACCAGTCTATAAAATATCAGTAAAAAAGATCTCAGTTACTAACACAAACATAAATGTACAGTTCATTTTAGACGACGCTCACACTAAATGAACGATAAGGTCCTGCAAAGGGAACGTATGTCCGAAGAGTAGAAATTAAGGACGTATGTAGTCGTATCATATTTACAAGAACCTGACGAAAGACGAAAATTGTGAAAGCCCACTGTCATTTTGAAAAGGTGCGTCTTAAGGTAATGGTCGTTTAGAAAAGTGAGTTCATCAAATCTGATGATCAAATCTATTTTAACATTTTAAAAACCCAAAAAATGCATATAACAAAATTCTTTATATCGGAGAGAATTTTGTATAAAATTACCTATCACTTTCACATCAAAATGAAAAAAAACTATACTTCATTCCATTGGGATACTAAAGCTGATAATTGGACTAAATAAGAGATACTCGACAGAACCAGTCTTAAGCATCGGTCATCGACAAAGTACGTTTACCCTTCCATTGCAAAGCGGAAGTATGGAGTCTAAGTAATTCATTATGAACAAGGATAGTATCCCTATTCAACACCTTAGGATCAGAATGTTTGAAGCTATTATACCAATCCTGAACTTCCTCCGGTGCGTGTGCAATATACCTATGAAAATTATAATAGGGAAGGTCAGGTAAAGCAGGCAAGACAAGAAAAACTTTCATCTTAGGATTAACTCTGTAAGCCATTTGATAGATGCCTTCCATAATAGGGACAACCTCCTCAGCTCGGAATGTTACATCTGGAAGGGTTATTTTGTATTCCTTGTATCTACCTTTAGATTTGACTGGCAGATAAATCATCTGGCGATATGCCATACGGAAAACAGAAAACACCACAAGATGAGTCGTATCTGGTGTTATATGAGTATTTACACATCTAAGAAATGGTACACCGAACTATGTAATAACATTGACCCTTATAATAAATTAGCGAAATTGTGTGTTTCTTTGGTATAGAATAAAAATCTTAGTTAACATACCCACGACTCCAGGTATGAAAATCAATAGATAGATGTCCATAACAAAAAGTAAGTATCTAGAAAAAATTTGTATAATATATCAAATATAAGATTCTCATAAATAACATACAATATAAAGATTTAAAAAAATGGATTATAAGTGACAAAAAAAATTGACACCTCTTTAGAATCCACCCCCCCTTTTAAAGTTAGGCAGGTTTAAATAAGGTAATGTATATGATATACAATCTATTAAAATATTTTAAAAAAAAACAAAAAAAAAAAATATATATTTAAGTATTATATTACAAAAAAAAAATTTTATTTAGTAATTATATTTGTAGATATCAATTGATGTAATATTGCCACATTACGCTTTTCCTTATAGAATGTGAGTGAAAACCACTACCAGCAAAACAGACAGTAATCATATCCTCCCAGAATCATTCACACAAACGAAATTTGAAAAGATGAATCAACCACAGAGGATCCACGATCCACCCATACAAAAGACAATCACTCGCTGAATGAAACGTTAGAAAACAAAAAACCACAATTAATAAAGGATTTGAACAAAACCTCAAATAAAGAAATGAAAAAATAAACATATAATAAAAGCCATAAAAAAGTTAATAAAAGAAATTGAAAAAACTAACTTAAATAAGGAATTGAAAAAAACCTTGATAAACAACTTCATAAATCTTCTATCTTTCAATTTATCCTGCTTCCAGATGAATCCATCCAACTACACTAGAAACAATCACATGATGAAATGAAAAGAAATAGAATTGTTCAGAAAAATTTTCAGATAAGATATTTCGAGCAGTAAAAAATTTTCAATCCATCAAATAAAGAATATGAATTTATTATATCATATATTTACTTAACAAAAAAAAATAAAAACAAAAACAAAAAAAACGAGTTTTATTTAATTAACAAAAGAATTGTAGTAATTATTTAACAACACCAAAATATGTAAACTACAAAAAAACACTTACATGAAATATACAGATTATTTAGATAATATAAATCTAATGCCCATCCTTCTCCAAGAGAAACCATGATCTTCATCCATACACACCAGTGTTCAACTTCCCAAACGTAACGGTATGCCTTCGTCAACGTCATCTCTCTCTTCCAAGGGCGACACAAAGAGGGTTAAGTACCCACAGGCTTGGTAGTATTGTACTTCCAGACCGCAGACTCTTTGGCGCTGATACTACGAAGCACCGAGCTATAGCCCACCCTCACCCATCCATCGTGACACCCCATAGAATTCCAATCTAAGTCTTTCATCCACATCCGACAGACAACCCTTGTAGAAAATATAAGGTTATCTGTTCCCAACGACAAAAATGGAAACACACGGCATTCCAAAAAGTAGTTTGAAATATAGGGACAAAGTATGTACCGCCTTATTGGAGGACTTAATCCAATTCTAGAATTACTTTTAATTATTGAATGCAGTAGACGTGTCAAACACCATAACGACAAAATAAACATGGAGCCATACTAAACGTGGGAATTTCTCTAAATTAGTAGAGTGGAATCTCGTAAATAGCTCGTAAGGAAAGTCAGTATTAGCCGGTTAAATAATCTATATGATACGAAGTGTGGAATAAGTATTTTCCTAACACGCATTCAAAGGAAAAGAGCAAATGTCGTCGTAAAAGACTCACCTGTTGCTTGTGAATGCCCAGTTAAAAACTGGAACTTCTAGCCCACCGATAAATCCTCCATGGACAACCTTTCTAACCTGTTCTTGAAAAAAAACCACCCCGGCACTGCCACTGATTTAACTTCATATCTTGACGCTTATATTAATAGAGAAAGTATAAGGACCAAAGATGTAAGTCGAGTTTCCATATGTCTCCCAGGCAGAACATATAGCAATCTCCAAGAACGGTAGACTTTGACCTTTGTATTACAAAGTGCGTAAATCACCGAACAAAATCTCGTTCCGGGTGTAAAAAAACAAAGATTCCCCAAAAATGAATATGAACTGAGATTAATCACTCAAACCTGCGCTTTCTCTATCAAATAACATCATTCCATACATATAAGGACCCCACCGCCAATGGGTCTTTGATCGAACAAATCAGCTGGATACACGGGATCGGATTTAAAGCAGGAATTCGGCCCACAGGATACTTTGATTCAGGTGATATATGACATTAGAGAAATCCGGAGGTGGAACATCCGGAAATCCCAGAAACTCTTCCTCATCGTCTGAATCCGTTTCAAAATTTGGCAATTCAGCAGGTGTTGTTTCACTCCGCTCTTCCTCAATCTCCTCCAAAGGTTCTTGCACTGGAGCTAAGGGTCGTGTTAACAATTCGATGAAAATTGGCGTTCGTTCTAAATATTTTGGAGGTGAATTCCACCGTTTTATTTGTCGGTGATGAACTCTATATTGTCGTCCGGTGTCTGGAGCCTCGACAATATAAGTTACGTCATTCGAGTTTACTTTAATTATTGTCAATGGTCCTTGGTACCTTTCTTTAAATTTGTTCAAGGTGAGGTCTCCTGGCAATTGAACCTTAAGAGCCACCAATTGGCCGAGTGAGTAAGAATGGTACTTTTCATGTCCTTCATCCCAATACTGGGTAAACTTTGTCCATGGCAGTCTAGGATGGACTCCATGAGCATCTCTAAACAATATTTCTGTAGGTGTTTTTCCCGTTTCTGCATGTTTCAGATGATTATATTTTAAAATTACTTGTGGTAATATGATATCCCACTGACCGGGATCAGTGAGAGAAACTCTTAAATACTGTATTAAAGTTCTGTTCATTCTTTCCACTATACCATTCGATGAAGGGTTGTAAGGAGTTGTGTAAATATGATAAATACCTAAGGAAAGGAGCAAATTTTCAAAAAGAGGTCCCCTAAACTCCCTAGCATTATCCGACATAAGTCTTGATGGAATCACTGGTAAGTACGGTATGATATTTTCTAAAGCCGTTGCAACGGTAGCAGTATGCTTAGTTTTTATTGGCACAGCAGCCACCCATTTACTAAAATGGTCTATGAAAACCAACGCATAGTTATTTCCTTTGTTGGATTTAGGCAATTGTAAAAGATCAACTGCTGTGAGTTCAAATGGATGATAAGTATTAATCTTTATTTTAGGTGGCGCCCAAATGACGTTAGAAATATTTTAGCCAATTGACAAGTGTGACAGGATCTAGTGACATCCTGACAGATCATTCTCAACTTGGGATGCCATATTATATTTTCTATAAGAGCATATAATTTATTCTGCCCTATATGAACAAATTCAAAATGATTTATTATAGCTACCTGTACGGCAAAACTGAACGAAACCACGTAATGATAGTGATTATTGCGATTACTGTGGATTATGTGGTCATCCTGAACAAACAAAAATTTTCTTGAACGGCTGAATAATTTTAAGGGTCCCCTGAAAGGTTGATTGTTTTGCAAAGCTCTCATTAACCTTCTCAATAAAGGATCAACTTGTTGACATTCAGTTATCTGAGACATAATGACTTCCACTGAATCCTGTGAATTCAACACCAAAGAAAAATTATGTAAAGTTATAGTAGTGTTAGGCAACTTGTCCAGAGTCATCTCCTCCCCACCAGAGTTCTTTAATTCATAAAGGAGATGAAGGTTTAATTCCGATAAATCCTCTTCTATCAAAATATCTGGCTCTAAATTATAATGAATTACTGGAGGACTCTTAGAATTAGGTTGTAATTGTGGATATGCGATTATTGCGGTAGTAACTGATGTTGGTAACTCCTCTGAGTTCACAGGTTTTAAAAGATTAAAGTGTATCCCTCCTCTGCAAAACAAGTAACAAGTTTCCTTTTCTGAATCAGAGGTTGATGTCCCAAATTGAAGAGGGTGTTCTTTAGAACTATACACCAACACTTTTACTTTGTACATCGTTGCAAAGGCCTGAATACTATGTGTGAATGGAAGTTGGCCTGGATATTTTGACAATTTTAATTGTTGAAGGGTTTGTTTTTCACCTTTGCCAGTTGGCAAATGATAGTCTTTTCGATGATCTATTAATTCTTCTATTATGTTTACACGTAGTGCTATATGTTGACTTACATTATTGTATAAATACTGTGAAAAACATTGAAAAAGGGAATCCCCTCCTCCAGGCATAGAATGTTCTATAAATCCGTCTGGGATTTCTGGGATATAACTCTTATCGATTGTTTCAGATTTAATTTCATAAGGATTACGAGACAAAAAGTCTGCTACTATATTTTGTTTGCCTGGTAAATAGTGAAGCTCATAATCGAGGTCGTTTAATTCCTCCAGAGTTCGGGCAACTCGATGGTTTACAAGTGGCATGTTTTGCAAGAATAGGATAGGTTTGTGATCTGTGTATATTCTGACTTTAATCTTATATAAGAACGGTTTTAATGACCTGACGGCCCAACGAATGGCAGCAACCTCCCTTTCAGTAGTGCTATACCCCCTTTTGAGCCTTTGAAAATACTGTTGAGATGTATGCTATAGGTTTTTCTTCATTATCCTGAACCTGGCTAAGACAGGCTCCTGCACCTATCCCCGATGCATCTGTATAAAGTAATAAGGGTTGTGCTTTTTCTGTACGATCCGGATAAGTTAATAAGGGTGGTTTAGTTAAGAGTTGTTTTAATTTGTCAAAAGCTTGTTGACATTCGTCCGTCCACGGAATGGTTGATTTACATTTTAATAGGTCAAACAGGGGTTTTGCAATCACTGAACAGTTCGGTATATGCCGGCGATAAAAATTAACCAGTCCCATAAACTGTCGAACTTTTCTAACTGTAGTTGGTGCTTTGAAGTCCTGAATTCCTTTGAGATTCTTTTCCAAGGGAATCATACCCTTACTCGAAATTACGTGTCCCAGGAAGCTTACTTCTCGTCTTAGTAAATTCGTTTTTGAAGGTTTCAATTTGAAGCCGTTAACCATGAATGCTGTAAGCACCTCTTCTAATACTGCCAAATGTTCTGCAAAGGTTTTAGTGATGATAAGCACATCGTCCAGATAAACCCTGACTTCTTCCCATGAAAGGTGACTCAGTATCAAGTGCATGGCTCTCTGGAACGTGGCGGGTCCATTTTTTACGCCAAAAGGCATTCTAAGAAATTCCCAATGGGATAATGGGGTTGAGAAAGCAGTCTTCTCGATGCTGTCTTCCGCCATTTCAACCTGATAGTACCCCTTTATAAGATCGATAGTCGTGAAGTATTGCTTGCCTTGAAGGCTAAAAAGGGTATCTGTCAGATTAGGAATGGGAAAGGAATCTCCCTTTGTGACAGAGTTTAGTTTTCGATAATCTATACATAGCCGCATAGCCCCATCAGGTTTTCTGATGGGTACTACCGGTGCTGAGTAAGGAGAAAACGATTGCCTGATGATGCCTTCAGCTTCGAGTTTTCTGCACACTTCCTCCACTTCATATAAAATAGGACCTTGAAGTCTTCGAACAGGTTCGCATATAGGATTATCTATGTAAGTTTCAATTGAGTGTTTAAGAACAGAGGTACACCCCACATCTGTATCTCCGAGGCTTAAAGCAGTTGGATATTTCAGTAAGAGTTGTATTAATTGATCTTTTTGCTCCCGAGTCAGATCTGTTGAATCAAGTTGAAAAGCCTCTTCGAGATTAGCAGAGGTCCATTCCTGGTATGTGCTTTGAGGTTTTTGGGTGAGTTCGACCATGTTACGGGCACTGATTTTATCGGATGGATAGGATGGATAGAAAGAGTTGAAAATGACCCTAGTGGGTAGCCTGATTTCAGCTTAATTATATTACTAGAGAGATTGTAACAAGGTAGCACTACTGGAGTGTCAAATGTATAAGATATGACCGCATGGTCCATCACAAAGTGATTTTTATCATTAGGAGTGAATAACAAAAGTGTTTTACTAGTTAAGTCTTTATTTCTTAATATTTCTTCTGGCTTTATAGCTACGGTAATTCCTTTATTAGATGGAATTAGTACATCGTGATCTAATTTCGCAGCATGTTCCTGCCCTGCTGCAGTTCTGATATCTTTAGCAATTATTGTCAGGACATTGTCATGTCTAGTTATTAATTCTTTATTGGCCAAGTCTGGCAAAATATTTTCTGCTTGTAAAAGATCATAACCAATTACTACTCCATAACATACAACCTCATCTGGAACTATCACAAAGTCCCTAAATTGTGTTCTATAATTGTTCGAAAGATGTAATGATAGTGTGACAGCCCCCAAAACTTCAAAAATGACATCACCGATGCCACGAATACTGACATATTCAGTAGGCTGCATAGGATATTTATTAGGATCTAAAAGTTTATAAGTTCTATGTGTTATGATACTAACTGAAGCTCCAGTATCTACAAGAGCATCTATTAGCTGTGTTTGTTGGGAGTCATCTATTATAACCCCTATAACTAGAGTAGCAGGTGAAGATGTGGATAAGTTTTTTAGATAAAGGCAAGGGCCTTTCTTAGGCGTGGTTAATGTAGACTCCTGCTGGAGTAAATTAGTAAGTGAATAATTATCAAGATTGACTGATCCCGAAAGGGGAATTAAATCATGGTTGATTAATAAATTTTCTTTTTCTTGAGAATCAATCTCCTCAATTTCAGTCTCCGAAGACGGTTTAACAAGATCGAATATATCCAGTGGACATTCAGCAACCTCAACCTGTAATAATTCCTCTATAGGTTCTACTGTTAAATTTTCAATTTCGTCAAACATAGATGGTTGAGGTGGTGGCAAATGTGACCCGGTGTTTGTCTTTCGACGCTTTTTATGACGCTGCTGTTTAGGTTGTTCTTCTCGCTCTGTGGGTGGGTCATCTCCCACAGAGTGAATTAGTTTTTTGAACTTTTAGGGGATCTCTGTGGACAATTCATGCCCAAGTGACTTCCCTGACAATACGGACATCGCAAAGTAGAGTCACATTTAACTTGTTTTTCTGTCATTAGTGGGCAGTCTGGCACTATATGTCCATGTTCTTTACATCGTATGCATTGATTCTTTTCAGCATAGCATTCTTCATAGACATGCCCCCTCTTACCGCAAAATTGGCAATAAGGCCTCGATGGACAATCTTTAACATGGTGTCCTGGTGTCTTACAATACTTACAAGAAAGGTTATTTCCGGCCCACCATGGTTGTTGTGTTGATGAAGAAGAAGTAGGTTGTTGGGAATGTTGTGATGTTGGTTGTTGAGAGGGTTGATTTTGTTGTTGTTGTTGTTGACGATTATTTTGTTGTGGTGATATACGCCCTTTCTTAGGGGAATTTTGACCTTTATTAGATGGATAGAAAGTCCTATTTTGGCGAGGTGAATTTGGAGGAACACTACCTTTGGGGTTATTCACATTCGATGGAGGGAATGGAGGTTTGGCAACCACCTGTGCAAAGGTTGGTACAACATATTGTTGTTGAGACACTTGTTGCACAGGCGGTTCATAGCCCGGATAAGTTAATATCCCCGGGGTACGATATTTTGTTGTTGATTGTAATATTCGTGTGTTTGTATAGGTAAGGGTGGTAATGAATTTGGATGTGTTTGTAGATTAGAAATATCAATCACCTCAGGTGAATATGGTTCTGGAATAATCTCTTGGGATGGTACTTGGGGAATCGCCGATGCTGACATATGTCCGTTGGTTTTGTAACTATTATAATGTTGCGAGATTATTTTGACTAATGCTTCCCAACTCATGGGAACTCCTGCCAAAGCAATCTCACATACAGTAATGGATGCTTGTATAAGTTGTTGTACTTGCAATGGCGTACTATTTATTAGTTTTTCACGCACCATTTTCATATTTTTCACATCTGAACCCGGGAATCCCATCTCGGCTAAACCCTGCAACCTAAGAGCATACAAGGGTATCGTTTCATGGGAAAGAATTTTCGCTTCATTAAAGTTATTAAGATGGGTTTTAACCTTCTTCCGTAAATAGTCAGTAAACCATTCAACTAGTTGCGTTTTTATAACAGTATACCCTGCATTGTTCTTCATTAATAACTCGTATACATCTTTCATATCCCCCTCCAGGTATGAACCCAGATGTGTCCTCCAACCTTCGGATGTGGATCGTGGATATGTTATTCTCGCATATTCTTCAAAACGTTGTAAGAACTGGGGAAAAGGCTCCCCATTTTCTAATGAGTATTTCCCTATAGGGATCATTCTTGTTGACTGATGGGGTATAAATCCCTCCAGTAACAAAACTACTTTAGAAAGAGCCATTATCATTTGTTGGTTTTGCAAATAAATTGCCTTTAACCAATCTCCATCTGTTACATCAAATTGTGTTTGATTTACCTGATTTACCAATGAGGATGCCTCATTCTCATTTGATTTAAAGGGGACAGATTGACTCTCCTGTGAGCCCTGTTGCAGTGCTGACATTTGTGGGAAATTCCATTGCGGGGATGGTAACCTCGCCATTCTTTCCATCAACCTTTGTCCTTCTGCCATTTGTTGAGTCAGCTGCTGTTTGGTGATTTCACCACCTAAAGGGTTGTTTCTTGTAGACGGTGTAACCGTAGAATTAGTTGTTGCAAGGGTGGTGTTAGGTTTCGGTTTTACCGAACTCTGTTGTAAGTTCTTTTGTTCTGGTTCTGCCGCTAATATCTGCTTTATTTCATCCGAATTCCCCCCCCCATTCAAATTCAATCCTACCACACCAACCTCTCCCAACTCACCAACCTCCCCACTCTCACTCACAACCACATTTTCCGCCATGATTCTTTGTGTTGTGTTATGTATGTGAGAATGTAAGAGAACTGGAATGTATACTAGACAGTAAAGGAGACACACGATAATGACAGGATGAACCGACGATGAAGGAATCAGAAATTTTACGCAACAACACACACGGAGCTAGAACCGGATAATACTTCGAAAAAGATAGAAAACCGAGAAAGTCAAAGAAAAAGTAAGGAAAAGGTAGCAAGGTAGTCAAGCAACTACGCTCTGCTACCAAATTTTGTGTTGTAGAATTGTCGGGAATGTGAAAGTGAATGCAGATTTCAAGGGAGTAAAAGCAAGTGTAATTGTTTTACGGTAGTGACTTACAAAAGTTCTAACAATGGAAGAAAATCAGTTTCAATAACACGAGATCGTATAAAGATTATTTACTAAGATAGTGCCCCACAAAATAAAGGCAAAAAAAACTTTGTTGCATGAACACTCACCGTCCTTTTCCACTCCAATGACCTTCGTCTGGCTTAAGTGCTTAAACTATTCTTATTTCTAATTTTATTCGTGCTTCATTCGCATGCAAGGTATAACATCAAGCTAAGGTGACCAAGGACAATCAGAAAACAGTTCTTCAAAGAAATATAAAAAGGTTCCAGCTCCAACATTCAAGCAGTAACATGAAAAAAAAATATATATTCAGGGATTAATGCCACACAATCAAATGTTTTAGAGATATCATAAATCAGTAAAAGCAAAGCCAAATGATTACCTTAATAAAAGAAAGTTCTTTGATTTAACCTTGCAAACTCGTACCAATAGAAAGGAAAGACAGGTAGAGAAGTGTGGTTTTTTTTTTTCTTTTAAGTTTAATTAATTATTTCTCATTATACAAGGTATTACAAGTAATAAATATATTCAAATAAGATTACATTCATGTTTTATTAATAGATGTGCAACACATCAGAACCCCCAATATATATATATATATTTTTTATATATATATATATTAACTCCCTTCTCCCCTTTAATTGTTTTGCTTGGCCAGCAAAACAGAGTATTAAATTTCTTTAAAGCCGTTGACTCCGAACTCCTTTTTGAAATAGTTTGTATTGGAAATTTCGAGGTACTGATATCGCTATCAGAAATCGGTAAATTTTATACAAAATATAATTATTTATATTGGAAATTTTGAGGTACTGATATCGCTATCAGAAATTAGATAATTATATACATAAACACTCTTAAACCTAAAAAAAATTTGATCTATAATCACAACATATAAGATTTATTCCTCTCAGAATAAGTAAATAATGTTTACAAATGTTTAATAGTTTATGAATCAACACCCGAGTAAAAAAAAATATAAAGTAAGTTTAATTTTAAGTTTTAATAGACTTAGAGTAGTTTTATCACTGTTCTTATTTCACTCACACTTTAATATTGTTTTAGAAGTTTACTTTTAGAGTATCAATTAAGGCGCTAACAGTCAATTCACTTAATTAATAAAGTTTAGCACAAACTTCTTAAGTAAAAATAAATATTTGTATTCAAAAAACAAAGTTACAATTTTTGACATTGTTTTTATATCTCTTTACTTCTTTTACTTAAATACGACAAGATATTTGTATTTATTTATACTTAATTAAGACAAGACAAGATAATTGTATTTATTTTACTTAAACAAGACAAAATGATTATATTTATTACTCTCAAATACCTTGGGCATGATTAAGGGTTGTGGCTAAAGTGATGAAGACAGTTGTGAGAGCGTTTCTAAAGCCAAAGGTGTAATAACAAAAAAAGAAAAGCCCTGTGCCAAAATTAAAAGAAAAGCACTTGTTCAGGCAAGGATCCAATGTTCTGATCCTGAAGCAAAAAGGGTTCACAAGAAGGGTCCTGTACCCTGTTCCTTTAAAAAAAATATATATATACATGTAAAAAAAATTTACTTAGCAAAGAAGAGTGTATGACATAAGGTCAGGAACAAAAAAAAAGAATTACGCATCAGTTTACCTCAAGAGAATACAATTGAGGAATAAAGATGATCGTAGATTTCTCACGTATCTAAATCCGACTATCTTGAGGAAAGAAAGCTTGCTTACAAGACATCTATTCTAAAAACAACAAAGATAACACTTACGTAAATTGTATCCGATGAAATTCATAGGACTTATTAATGATCAATATTGATCACTTCAAAAAAAAACATTTCTCCTACTGACCTTAAAGGCAACTTAAAAATATGTGACTTGTAGTAAATAGTAAGAACCAACATTCACCAAAAGACTGAGAAAATTGTAGACAGCTTATAAACTACAACTGAAAATAAAATAATATCCTTATACTTTTTTTAGAAGTGAAACTCTACAAATATATATATATATATATATATATATATATATATAATATATATTATATATATATATATATATTATATATATTATATATAATATATATTAATATATGTATATAATATAGTATATATATATATATATATATTTATATATTATATATACGGTATATATATATATATATATATATATATATAATATATATATTATAATATAATATATATAAATAATATATATATATATATATATATAAATATATATTATATATATATAATATATATATTATATATTATTATATATTATAGGTAGCAGGGTGTTCTTTCTTTTCTTTTCTGAAGATTGATAGCTCATTGTGAACATGCTAGAATGATGCCTGAAATCCTTGAAATTGAAGGAAAAGATGAACATAATGAAAACACGCCTGGTGTGCATTCCGTAATGTGGTTTAGGGATTTTAGGAATTGTAAAGATCCAAAATACATAAATAAGCTGATAAAAATTGGCTATTCATTGTTATAAAAAAAGATGGGGTGCCATTATGCATTAAAGATGCGGTTATTACACCGCATTTGACTTTTTCTGAAGAGAATTTAGGGATGCTAGTGAAGGAACATGGGAAAGATTTCACCAGGATATTCAGACAATGGAAAGGCATTGAGATTGTGCCATGATGGGTGATTATATGTGGGTTTTGATAAGAGAAGCCAAATCGATTCACAAGAGAAAAACACAATGAACAAAGCATTTTTAAATGCAAAGTAAGCATGTTTTTTGGCATATTAAAGCATTGACTTATATTTTGGGGATATTAGTATCATCTGTTATAAAGTAAAAGTATTTTTTAAGTTACTGTTCGTAAATTTAAACTCATCAAAATAAAAAATTGTAATAAGTACTTACAGTGTAAGATCATTAACAAACCTTAAAATTGCCAAAACTTAAATATTCCAATACCTCTCAAAGTACGATGATTAGAAAAAAAATGAAGGTCATTTCTGTGTTCAGCGTCAAAAAATATATGATTCAATAAAAAAATAAAAAGAAACATTTTTTGAGTTACATAGTGTTATTGAATGTAAAAGGTTCTCATTTCTCATAATACTTCACCCAAAAAGTAAGAAGTATCGGGCATGATTAACCCAATCCCCCCAAAAAGGCTAGATACTAATACTATTGGTAGGCTACATCCCTTAATATATTATTTAATATTATATATATATTTATATATATATATATATATATATATATATATATATATATATAATATAGATATATATATATATTAATATATAAATATATTTATTAATATAATATATATTACTTATATACCTATATATATATATATTATATAGTAATATATATTAGGTAAATATCTAGTATTTGATCTAAATATTTTTCTGAAAAAATTTTCTAGTTCAAAAAAATTTCTAAGTCAGAAAAGTTAAGTTGGGTTTTAAAAACTTTAGTGGCAGCTTCGTAATATGTCAGAAGTTGCCACTAAACAAATTTTTTAAAAACTTACTTAGCTTAACTTTTCTGAACTTTAGAAAATTTTTTTCAGAAAATATTTAGATCATATATAGTATACTATATATATATATATATATAGATTATATAATAATATATTATAGTATGTATATATATATATAATAATATATATTAGGGAGCCGGTTAGCCGGATAGCTGGATACCGGATATCCGGCTGGGAGTTAACGGATATCCGGCCGGATACCGGATAGTGAATTAGCCGAATAGCCGGATTTACCGGATTATCCGGCAGTTGTTATATTAGCGTTGGGCGGGGACTAATAAATAAAAAAAAAATTTTCTCATCGTGGTAGTTCTATAATAATTAGCTAAAACTTCATCACTGTTTGAGCGTATTATATTAGCGAATAAAAATATAAATAGAATTAGTGTATAAAATGGTCCTTAAATGAAGTGAAAATTCCTTCTATGAAAAATGCGATTTTTTTTGAATAAATCATCACTGAGGGTTGTGTACTAACGCGAACTACACATTTTTCAGTGTATACAGTTGAGTATGTTAGCTTTAAAACTGGCAAAACTAAATTTTGTTCCAAACAGTGCGCATGGTGGTTAAATCGCTGGGCCTAACTTGGGCCCGATTCATCCCCCCCGCCCTATAAAAACTTGATGGATGGGGTGAATTGTGCACCATTGTATATTCTTATTTTTATGTAGCCTATTATTTATACGTATTTGATTACGTTATTGCCAATTTACATATATAATAAACAAGCCTATATTTGGGTGTAAAGTATCTAAAAAATGAAAATTTATATTGGAAAATTATGAATTCAAAAAAGTTGTCAAATTTGTCCCATGAAAATGGGTGATGTTGGGCCACCACATTTGTATTCTTATTTATTTATCGCATTATCTTGAAATTTTAATTACTTATTACTATTTTTAATATAATAAAATTTCTATATTAATAAAAATTGAAAATATAAATTAGAATTGTATAACATAAAAGAGGAATTAAAAGATGGCCCAATTCACCCCAAAATGGTGGTCCGATTCACCCTTTCAAACTGAGTCTAAATGAAGCTTTATTTAAACTTTAATAAAACTATGAATTAGTAGAATTACATTATTCATTTGTTTGTGTTCTTGATGGACCTACTATAGGGCCTTTAATTTTCAAGGGAAAAAAAAATCCAAAAGTGTATTAGGAGAAAGTGGCGAGAAGTTATACTAAAGTGGCCAAACGTCACCCCGCCCACGCGTACGTACCGGGATTTTATATTATAATATCAATATATATATATATATATTATATATATAACTCTATATATATATATATTATATATATAATAATATATATATATAGATATATATATATATATACTATATATTATATATATATAATATATATATTATACAGGTATATTAGTTATATATATATATATATTATATAATATATATATATATATAGTATATTATATCTTTATATATATATATATTATTATATATATATAGATAGCTATATATATATAGGATATGGCCAGTGCTCCGATTAGTGCCCCTGTTATCTAAAAAAAAAACCACTATATCTACATAAAAATTTTAATATATTTTTGAATTCAGCTTACATTGTAATGCAAGAACTAAAAAAAAAAAATTTTAAAATTTATTAATTGTTAATAAATAAACTCGAAAAAAATAATATTATAATCGTACGTTTCCAAACTTAATATAATTAACATGATACCCATAAAAAAGAAACGTTTTTCTTATATCTTTTCAATACTTTAGGGGGAAACTAAAAAAATAATGGCAAAAATCAAAAATTAAAAATAAAAAAAGTTTAAGTTAAAATTGAAAAATTAAAAATTAAAAAGGTTAGGTCATCAAAAAAAATTTAGTTTTCTAGAACATCTATCTATCATAGAGTGGTGTGTGTGTGTGTCGTGTGGTCGCCGTAATGTTCGCGCTTAACATTGAAAAAAATATGGGCCGACTCATGACTTTGGAACGCGGAAAATTTGGGGGAATGATTGTATTTTTCGTACAGAAACCTATTATTAATATTATGAGTTTTTTTTTATCTTCACTTTATTTGATTCTTCTTCATTTTCCTCCATAACAATGTGCGCTGATTTCAAAATGTACTTCAGTTTTTCACGTAGCTATCATATTTTTTTTTACATACATGGGACATCTAATTTGGAGGGATATATATATATACTATATAAATATATAATAGATACAGATATATATATATTAATATATACTATATATATTATATATATATATATATATAATATTATTATATATATATATATTATATGATAATCAGAGGTGGACGTTCCGCAATTTAAATCCGCTTGCGGAATACCAAAATAAATTAAGGAATTGCAATTGCGATATTTGAAAAATGTTGTGAAATTGGCAGTTAGCGGAATGCCTATATCATTCCGCAGTTAGAGGACTACCAAAAAATTGTGGAGTTTCAGGGAATGCAAAATTTATAGTCCACAAATTTTTTACACGTTGGCCATCTTTTTACGTCGATAGCAACACCGAAAAATATTTTTTTTTTTTTTTTTTTTCAAAGGATTGCATGTTTTAACCAGGTTTTTCTTTTATTTCTGATTTAAAATTTATCAATATTATAAATGATAGAGTGTTACTATTAATCGACCGATTCTCAATATCGATAATATTTAGTTCTCGATTGTCCTATAAAGTTATAATCGATATTGACCATTAATTCGTAGCACCACTTTTTTTAATAGCAGACGTATATTTATTTCCAACATTGCATTATATCAAGTTTTGTGCCCTGACATATGCTCTGATTTTTATATTTTATCACTGAAGGCGGGAACATGAGAATAATTGTTTGTTTTTTTTTTATAAATTTCTGAGAATTTGCGGTATACATACTGGTAAATAATACAATGCTTAAAAACGTTAAAATAAGCAGTGGTAATTACTATTGTTTAGTAATTACAATACTTAAACGTGAGAATAAAATTGTGATGGTAAAAATTGCAGATTAACGTGTCTTGGTAGCTTAATTCATTATAAATATCATTTATATATATTTAATATTTTTAAATATATTATAATATTTTAATATTACCATATTTTACCATAATTTATGAAACGTGCACCCGCCAAAATTCAGATAAATTGTATTGTACATTAACATAAATGAGGAATAAAATAATATAACATGGACCAAACAACGAAATTCTAAACAAGTAAATATATATATATAATAATATATATATATAATATATATACTATATATATTATATATTATATATATATATATATATATATATTATATTATATATATAATATATATATATACGCGTATATATATAGTGAATGGCCCGCTGCCACTTTGCATTCTTTTTCCCCCTTTCCAGCTGATGAACACCATCTCAAGTGAGAAGTGCGGAAGAGTTGACGAATGTGCACGCGAGACAGCGAAGACTAGGAGAGGCGACGATCCGCAATGCAATTCTGGGTCAAACTTAATTTAGTAATTACAAGCTAAGTAATGGGTCTATGATGTATTTTAATAATATATATATATATATATATTATATATTATATATATATAATATATGAATATATTATATTATAAGTATATATAGATATACATAATATAACACTCATGCATACTACACACACACACCATACTACAACACTCATACCTACTAAATCACCCCCAAACTTACTAATAACATACATATATTATCATAAAACAATATGCCACTAGCACAACATTTTTACATATTTTCTCGCGGATCATAAATCTCCACAGCTCACACACCTGAGTCCTAATCTCCACACGAGCTCCATAGGTTAACTAAACAACCATGCACCCACGCGAAGTAAAAGGAAGCGAGAATAAATCAAAGAAGTATCGGCAAATCTTCCTAACTACAGCACTAACATCAAAAGGAAAAATTTACTCTAATGAGGAAACAGCAGACGACAACCGCTTATCACAGCGCATATCTACACACATCTGCCTCTGAACTTACATTGGTCTGACAAAAGGCCTAGCACCCGAGCTACCAGACATATATACTTCACCTACCATAACCCCGAACTTTAACTTCAAATTACCAAGAACCACCCACATATCAACCGAATTAAACCTTTCTCACAACAAAAACAGCACACGCAACGTCGGCGCACCGAATAACCCAGTCGCCCAGCTAATGACTCACCACCTAGACATCCTCTATCCAACTATACGTCTCGAAGCAAAAATAGCGATACCATTATTAAAAGCGACCCACCTTCTATCTCCACAAAAGCACTCACCTGCACAAACCACGACACCCTGCCAATAGAGAATCCCACTACCTATCCACAAAACCAAACCATCATGTTTTCTGCAGGGAACAAATCTGGGAGCTTTCGTGACCGAAGCCTTGACGTAACCTTGGGCTATATCCGAATCTAAATTGAAAGCGGCCCACAACTTGGAAGCGGGCCAATTTATTCTGTGGCCAGGATCTGTGTCACATTATCACCTCCTGGTCCTTACTTGCCCATGCTCCGGTCTAAAGCCACACTGACTGGCAGGATTCTTGACCATTACTGATTAAGCAGTTCCGACGTATATTCTGCCGTCTACGCGACGCGTGCTCCACCA
This sequence comes from Trachelipus rathkii, assembly GCA_015478945.1. Lineage (NCBI taxonomy): Eukaryota > Metazoa > Arthropoda > Malacostraca > Isopoda > Trachelipodidae > Trachelipus > Trachelipus rathkii. The sequence goes on along the minus strand of JABUQX010081044.1, from coordinate 8,170 downwards.
GAGGGTCACTATATTACTATGGAATAAGTTATGTCACCATTTTGTAGTATAGTTAACCTGTATGCGTAAATACGTTCAACCATAATAATTCTCTTCATTAGCATTTTTGCTTACGAAAGATTTCATTGTTCAGCGCTTGAAAGAATTGTTCAGCATCATTGTTAGCCAAGAAAGATTACTTTGTTATAAGTACACACATATGTATATGGGGGTGTTTTGAGTATTATGCATGCTCAGGGTTGACTTTTAGATATTATACATAATTTGTTTTTTTTAGTTATAATAATTTTGGGATTCTGATATTTTTTTTATTAATTTGAATATTCCTATAGTTACACTCGTGTGTTTTGACAATATTAACCCGATAATTTGCAAATTATTCTGCCATTCTTGTCTTATGCTTACATTTAAGATAACTAAATATTAATTATTTTTGGAATTGAATAATAGTTCCTCTTATGACAATATCTCGACACTTATATCTCTTTTGTATTATTTTAAATATACGCATATCTATATATGTGTATATTTTCCCTGAATAATTTATACTCTGTTGGCTGTCTTCGCGAGAATATCGATCGTTCTGGTAATTCAATTTTATTACCTCTACGATCCCGTCAGCGTCGATTAGCCACTATATAAAACGATATTATTAATTAACTTAACTAATTTCTTAAACAATATTATATTATATTTTTTTATATTCTGAAAATGTATGGTGCAAAGCACAAGTTGTATAAATGTATTATTTTTTTTAATTATATATTTTTATAAGTAATTGGTGTGTCTGCGTTTTATTTAATAGATAGTTTCCTTAGTAACACATAGAGTATCCAGAGATCCTTCCTTCTTTTTCATTTTTTTCTACAAAAGAGTTGCGCAACGGCTGGGCTGGCGCTTTCTTGCTGATCAGTCGATCAACTTCTTTCCTATTAGCTTTCTGCGCTTAGGGTTTTCTTTTCTCTTTTTCGACTATTGGCAGGGTTTGCCCCCTTCGCCGTAACATATTAATTGGCGACCTTGCCAGGATACTCTGTTGCTATTGGAGACTCTTATAGGGTGATTTTTACATCCCCAAGCTTAATTATTTCAGTATGTCTGAGAATGCAGAGAATGCAAGTGGAATGGATGATATTGAGACTTCTGGGGCATTACACCTTCCCAATACATCTGGGGGGATGGCCACGGGGGGTTCAGTAGATAGGGATCCAATAGAGGTAGAAGAAAGAAATTTGATTTTGGAGCAGTTGAAACGATTGACAGATGCTCTAGATCAGGGGTGGCCAACCTTTTAAATACCATGCGCCACTTTTTTCACAGACGAGTTCAGATGCGCCATACAACTCATAATAGACATAATTAGCATTTTTAAATGATTTAATATTTTAATTATTTTATGTAAAACAATATCTATTACAACACATTAACATTACTTGCCATTAATGGGACTTTTGAGCCTGTTTGGATTCCGCTAGTCTTTCAATGTTTGGTGTTAAATTTGTTACTTAGTGCAGCAGAGAATTCTTCAAATTTGAATCACTTATTCGCGACCTTGATTTGCTTTTAATCAATTTCATGGATGAAAATGCTTGTTCACATCTGTATGTCATTTCAAAACGACATATAGAACATTTTGCAAATATTCTTAGCCCCGGGAAATGTTCACAGGGTAATGAACTCCAGAAATTAATTATGTCAGAATTGTTTTGATCTGGAAAAAGTTCATCAAATTTCATTTTAATAATGAATGTGTTTTCAATCAGTTCCAATTGTATGTTACTAGGCATCTGCATTACTTTTTTTTCACTAAGTGAAAATGGTTTTACAAATGCGAGCATCAGTTTTCTTTAGCAAAATCATGAAAACGACTTTCAAATGACCCTTGGCAATATCTTGGATTTTTCAATATATTTGCGTCAAATTGCTATTATCAGAGCAATTTCACTTGCTCTTTCAGGTGTGAAATTGACTCAAATCCTCTTTTTCGTACTGAGAGATGGACAGTTTTAATTTTATTTTAAATGAATGATGCTATTGACAAAACTTGAAAATAATTTATTCTTAACCTGTGTAGTTTTAAATTTAGATTTGAGATGGCTAAGTAACATCAACTAAAAGGCCAGATCAATAGCCAGTTGTGTCAAAATAATATTGTCTTTCATCAGAAAGAGCTCATTTTCCTGTCAAAAATTAGAAACAGCATTTTTTTAATTACCAAAATCTACTCAGAACTGTCCTTTAGAAAGCCAGCGCACCTTTCAATGAAGGACAAGTTCACCATATTCCAAATCACAGTATTCAAATTCACAGTATTCTCTGAATTCTCGTCTGTTTAATGCTCTTGCTCTTAATTTTATTCACACATTTACCAACCGGTAGCATAACATGCTGCATATTTAAAGTTTTTCCACACAGTGTCTCTTGGTGTATAATGCAGTGGTATTGTAGTACAGGATAATTTAAAAATTGCCATTGACTTTACCTATCATTGACGGCGCTCAGTCAGGACACACACTAATGAGTTTGCTATAATCTAATTTTAGATTTTCTAGGCATGATTTTCCTTTTCCAAATATGTCTGATCCTCTTGTTTTACCATGCAATGACTCCAGACTGGCAAGTTCTTCAAAGACATTAAACTTATCATCGATTCCTCTTATAAAAATGCTTAACTGGGCAACATCACATATGTTCGTTGATTCATCAAAAGCTAGAGAAAAGAAAGTACAAATGGAAAAGGTCTTCCAGTTGCTGAAATACATCCTGAGAGAGTTCCTCGATACGTCTCGTAACTGTCTGCCTTGATATGGCATTTTCGTCTGCTTTCCTTTCAATACCTTTATTACCAAGATGTCGTTCAAATATTTGAGGACAAGGCTTAACAATTTCTTCCCGCCAGAAAAAGGTTTCTTTTTTTTCGCCAATGCTAAAGCAATTTCATATGACGCTTTTGTCATCGCCAAGTCTTCACAACCTACTTTAGCAAATATATTTTGTCTTTTTCTGATTTCTTCCTTTTTCTTAGTCACATATTCTTTTCGTGACTCAGACGCAAGAACAAGCTTCATTTTTTCTTTTATGTTAGTCTGATGCTGTGTTTTATAGTATCTATTAAAATATAGAGTTGAATGTGTTATTATTTCCTGATGGACTTGCTATAAATAGCAATAACATTGCCATATTTGTTACATACTTCTTTATTTCTTGCCAGATTTAACAAATTTCTGGAAATAAAATGAATTTTTAGTTTTCATTAAATAAATTTGTAAGAAATAGGCTGACGTAGCCCAGTTAAAAAATAAAATCTCCCAAAAAGTAGCCCGTAGCAATGCGCCACTTATAATCATCCAATGGCGCATGCGCCACGGTTGACCCCTGCTCTAGATGAAACACAGAGGCAGTTGAATGAAGAGAAAGCGGAGAGGCGGAGGTTGGCGCAAGAGCTAGAAAGCAAACAAGAACGTAAGCCACCAGTTGCGGGGGGACGTTTTCGATTCCCGTTTGAACGAGACAATTATAGTTCTCAGTTGTCCAGGGAAGTTGATGACCCTAGAGCATCGGAGGTTGTCGGAGGTAGCTTAGGAAGATACCACTTGCCTAGAGTAGGCTTTGCTGGTCGTGAAGGTGGTGGGATGTATTCTGCCGCTGGAACAACAAATGCGTCATACCAAAGCGCACCCGCACTATCAACTGTGACTACTTCAACTTGTACCAATTTCCACAGTTCCATTGATCGATTTTGGTGGGGTTCCATCTAGCGGTGTAGGCACAGTGAGACCGGACCCTTTGGAGGCTATGCAGGCTCAGTTGACAATGATCACCAAGTCAGTTACTCTGCTGACACAGTTGCATGCCCGTGCGTTTCGGCCGCGCGCCGCACCACCACCGAAGTTTATGCCTGACGATGGACAAGACTTTAATAAATTTCTCTGGAGGTTTGAACGATATTGTGAGTTCACCTACCCAGACCAACATGATGACTGGCTGATAGTTTTGGGGAATTACCTGGGCGGATCATACTTGGATTTGTATCGGCAGTTAACTAAAGATGAAGATTCATATCCTGCTGTAAAGAGTGCTTTAATCACATGGTGGAATCATGAGTCTGAGATGAAGAAGCAAAAGGCCACACAGGAGTTCATGCTGGCTAAGAGGAAGTCTGGGGAAAGTATTAATATGTTTGCGTTACGACTTGAGCAACTGGCTAGTCGGGCGTACCCTGGTATGAACATGCGAACACATGACAACTTACGCCGCGCCTTTTTGTATAATATGCCGCTGGATGTGGAACAGAGAATGCGGGATTATATTTTGAATCACGAGGGGCGAACTGGCCAAAGGTTGGGTTTTGATCAGATAGTACGATTGGCCAATGAGCATTACAATGAACTCGGCATAGAACAAGGTAAGGATGAGGTGGAGTCTGAGGTCATCACCATATCTCATGTCACTCCTAAAGATTCTGCACCGAGGAAAAACATATGGAACGAAATTGTGAACCGTTATGCTCCTAGGCAGACTTCTTCACCTAAAGCTCAGAAGACAAGGCAACAAGAAAATAATTTTCCAAGGAATCAGCAGAAAGATTCTGGTAATGCTGGAAGGACCCAGGGAAGCCCACAAAATGCTAGGAAAGCTCAAACCAGTCAGCAAAATACGCGAAGATCAGCTAAGCTCTGTCATCATTGTGGCAAGACAAATCATACGATTGATGACTGTTTCCTCTATCAGAACATCTGTTCGTTCTGTCGAACGAAAGGACATCAAAGGGAGGAATGCAGGAAATTACAGCAGAGAAAGGAAAATAATCAATCCCCTTCACGGGCGGAAACACCAGTGTGTCCATATTGTTCTGGGGACCACTTTGGTATAAATTGTCAAAGGCAGGAAGATTCTGCGCGAACTTCGCGGAGACCTTCGCCTAAGCCCCAAAGAATTAATCAGGGGGCCAGGCCAAAAGCAAAACCTTGCACCACTTGTGAAAATGTTCACGAACCAGGCGCGTGCAGTGGTGCTCCTTTAAACTCCACAGCCCCGTGACTCTGGATCAGGCCACGGAGCTTCAGGGGCAAATAAATGATCTGTATTCTGATGTAGACAACCCCTTACCTAATACTGGAGGTTAAAGTCCATTTTAGTAATGTAGATAGCCAACCTCTTCATGTCGATGTGCTCATTGTTGGATGTGGGGACCGGATGTATCCTTGTCTTGTTGACAATGGTGCGTGCGTCAGCCTCATTAATTCATCGGTTTTGGAAAGACTTCCCAATATTGTGCGGCGTTCTTCATCGCCAGTTCGAACAATCAGTGGTATTGGTCGCAATGCTGTCCGGGTGACGCAGATGGTCAAACTTGCATTGCGGTTTTGTAGCTGGTTTGTCACCGGTTTTGACGAGTTTTATGTGGTTCCTTCAGAGTGCTTGAGAGAATCCCTTGTGTTGGGAGTTCCGTTGTTGCGAGCCAATAATCTCCTCCCCGATATGTCAACTTTCAGTTGCTTCAGTCGCGAGGCGAGCAGGTTTAAGTATACGCAGGACTCTGTAGAAGCGCTGAAGGGAATGAAGATTTGTACTCGGGAGAATGCCAAGTTGGAGGCTTATCAATGTGGATTTATTTCAATAAATCTTGATGGCTGTCCATACGTTCAAGACACGCTCTTATTGGAGGGGGTTCGGGACGGTAATTTGGAGATTTGGAGGTGCTTCCTGGGGTAGTCTCGCATAATAATCCGCCAGTGATAGCTGTGTGTAATTACAGTGAGCATGCAAGGTTTGTGCCAAAAGGTTACTTGGTCGGTAAAGTGCTGACAATTTCTGACGTCGCTGAGGTGAATGTGGGTAATGTGGAAGCTGTAGAGGATGACTCCAGCGAACCGCATATGCAGGAATATTGGACTAGAGACAAGATTATTGAGGAATTTGAATTTTCGGATATTCCGGTGGACGATACGCAAAAGGAGCAACTTCTTAATCTGTTGCTAAATATCTCTGTTCCTCAGCACGGGGGATGATGGATGTTGGCTTGCTAAAGAATGTACATCATATTTGACATTAACAACTGAGTCGACCTATTTCTGTACGTGCGTCGATTTCAAGGGCACTGCGCAGGGAGATCGAGGCGACAGGTTACGATGTTGAGAGGGACAGCGGCAAAGACATCATCAACCTTATTCTGCTCCTGTTGTGCCAGTGAGAAAAAAAGACGGTTCTTTACGTCTATGTATCGATTACCGGGCTTTAAATAAATGTACTAAGGATGATGCTTTTCCCTTACCTAACCTAATTGACTCGATATATAATATGTCGGGTTCGAAATACTTTACCACAATCGATTTGGTTCGTGGTTATTACCAAATTGAAATGGCCGAAGATAGTGTGGAGAAGACTGCATTTTCAACGCCTCTTTCTCATTATGAGTTTCTTCGGATGCCATTTGGGGTGAAGGGTGGACCAGCCACTTTCCAACGGGGCATGATGCTGGCTCTTTCAGGAATTCCCTGGTCAGAGGTCATGGCTTATTTGGATGACATAATAATTAGGTCCCGCACTTTCGAGCAGCACTTGGTCTCTCTGGAAAAAGCTCTGAAGGCATTACAAGCTAATGGGTTTAAATTGAAGCCACAGAAGACAAAGTTGTGTCGGGAGTCTGTGGAATTTTTAGGGCATCTTATTAGTGGTCAGGGTATTCTTCCCCTGGAGAAAAACTTATCTGGAGTTCTTGATTTTCCAGTGCCTAAGACAGTTAAGCAATTGAGGCAGTTCTTAGGCATGGTTAATTTCTACCGTCGCCATATTCCTAATTGTTCCGCAATTGGCAAGCCGTTATCGTGCCAGACTGGCGGACGTGTAGTTCGTTGGACGCCGGAGTGTCAAACGGCGTTTGAAGTGCTCAAGTCAGCGTTGGTCAGTCCAACATTGTTGACATTTCCGGATTATGGTTTGAATTCTCCGCCCTTAGAACTTCACGTCGATGCTTCTGACATCGGTGCTGGGGCAGTGCTATCGCAGCAGAAGGATGGCGAATCTCGACCCATAGCTTTCATTTCAATGACGTTTTCACAAACGCAACAGCGGTATTCTACCGTTGAGCGCGAGTTGGCCGCTTTACGGTGGGCAGTGAGAGCCTTACGACCTTTTATTTGCAATGAGAAAAAGTTTGTGATCTATTCTTCATGTCGATCATGAGCCTCCAGTATTTGCAAAACATTCGCCCGCGATTTAGCTAGGCGTTTTAGATTGAGCTTAACGAGATAGAACTAGAAGTGGAGGAGAAAATGTGCCTCGCTGATGCGTGTGTCACGTTTCACCACTTTCGGGCAGTGGAATCGGATTATTTTGCCGGAGTCGGAGTGGTTAGACTGCTTGGGTGGAGCAGTTCACTACCGCAATGCGTTTAGGCAGGTGGAGCGTACCTGGGGGGGGTGATTCGCTCCTTCAGATGTTTCGCACTAGTTGGAGGGAGTGAGGATGCGCAATAGATATTACGGGAAATTGTTGTTGACGAACTTTTAAAGGATCTGGGAGTAAATATAATTGCAGGGTAGGAATATCTGTTAAAAAGGCTTGAGAACTGATTAAGACTTACTGGAACAGATGCCGTATTCCGGAAGTATTCAGGCATTTGCCCACACTTTGTAAAATATCAGGTGCACGTGTATTATACTATGTCTACTCCCTTAATTTATGGTGATGAAAGTGGTGATGTGTGTTCTTTGAGGTGTGTATCTGGTATACATTATAATCTGCTGCATCCAATTCAAAGTAATGGTGGAAAGCATGTACCACCAGACAATAGCAGCGATCGCCGGGTGAATATGGTAAAGGTTCAGAGTCTCAATATTTCATCTGATGCAGATCATAATCTAGTGTCTAACTCTACTATAGACAGTGAGGTTATTTTGAGAGAGCAAAAACAGGATCCAACTCTGAGGAAACTTGTTAGGGTGGTTAAAACTCAAACCCCAGTTCCTCAATGGGATAAGACTTTAAGTTTATTTAAGACAGTGGGTGATAAATTGTCCTTGGAGGGTGATATATTGTACCTCAATTCAGGTGACCGTAGGAAATATATAATTCCCTTTTCATATTTGATTGCTGTAGTCTGTCAGATTCATTATGAGTATGGTCATTTGGGAAGGAATAAGTTAATCTCTCTCATATACGAAGACTT
>JABUQX010081043.1:0-35977 GCA_015478945.1 Trachelipus rathkii | reverse complement strand
GACTTCTGCCTTGATAAAATAATAATATAATAATAAAATAATAATAATAATAATAATAATAATAATAATAATAATAAATAGAAATTATTCCAACTTGTAGATTAAAGGCAATAACAACAATAAAACTTACCTTTCCACACTTATCAATTGATTGCTTCTGATCCTGCATCAGATTTTGAGATTTTACGACATCACTGATGAGCGTCTCTTCTTTGAACATGGATTCCTTTTCCAATGCTTTAAACTCAGATTTTGTAACAACTTCTACCTTATTTTTAGTGTATTCTCGTAAAGGGAAGTTTTCTTCATTGTCAGTGAAGCTCTTAAAATAAATAAAAAGATTTAATAATCGAAATTGTGCTAAAACACCCATTATAATAATAATAATAATAATAATAATAATAATAATTAATAATAATAATAATAGGAAGGTAATGGAGGGGAGCATGCTTTTCAACTTGCATCATGTTCTTCTACTACTAATCTGTTCCTGTGTATGCAATGCATCTCACCCCCAATCTGGGGAAAGGAGATAATAATAATAATAATAATAATAATAATAATAATAATAATAATAATAATAATAATAATAATAATAAATAAAATAAAAAAAAAAAATAATAATAATAAATAATAATAATAATATAATAATAAAATAATAATAATAATAATAATAATAAATATATATATATATATATATATATATATATATTTAAATATATAAATATATATATATATATAAATAACATTTTTGGTACCCAACAAAATGGCCGATACTATCGGTACATCCCTAATATATATATATATATATATATATGGAAAAGTCCAGTTTTTGATCAGGACTCAATTTTGGAGAAATTGATGACTCGAGTCGTTGAGTCGTTATATGGTGACTATGCCGTCAACAATCTAATAGAATTAACAAAACTTATAACCTGGGCTTAGAGGCTGTGAAGGCTAAGTTATCTTAAGTTTACTTACACAGCCTCTAAGTCCAGGTTAGGATAAGATTTGTTAATTGTTATATTAAGTTACACAGCTATTGTATTATTTTAATCTTGTAGTTTTCAGAGATATTTAATAAATTAAATACATAAATTATTTTTAAAAAATAAAAATAAAATAAAGCACACTCTATGACATCTTTGTTAGGGAGAAAATAATTAATAACTAAACGCAATTCATAATAAATTCATAGTACAATTTTCAATAAATTAAAAAAAAAATAAAGAATCAAACATTTAATGACCTTCACACCATAAGTAATTTTATAAATAACGCCGTGACTGAGTTCAATCTTCTTCGTCTTGTACTCCGGCATATAATGACTGACGACTGAGTCATGAATTTACTTGCAAAATTGACAGTGGGCCTGACCAGAAACTGGACTTATATATATATATATATATATATATATATATATATATATATATATATATATATATATATATATATATATATATATATATATATATATATATATATATATATAATATATAGGTATATATATATAGTATATATATCACCTCAGAATTCTTTCTGAGATAAAAACAAATAATCTTGTGTCTTTTGGGTCAATTCTTCCTCCTTTAATTTCAATTCGGTTTGCGTGTCCATTTTATATATTTATTTTAATAATTTCAAATAATTAATAATCTATAAAACAAAAAAGATTTTTGTGACAAATTTCTTTCAAACTAATTTAGACAAAATCTAATCAAAAGTTATGATTTTTTTTTTTTTTTTTTTTTTTTTTTTTAAAATGGAGTGTGTGGCATTCACTCCATGGCTGCAACCATCACCAAGAAGTGGTCCTCACTTGCCTCTGCATGTCACCCCTAATCTCCCACATAGACACTAAACATCCAAAGTTCTACCCCCTTATCATTTTGCAAATAATTCTCACGATCTGTTCTTCTCTTAATGAATGTAATATATTGACTCCCCTCAGATGTCATATGCTTCCAAGCCTCAATTCAATAGATTTGTAGCCATATGAATAAAATTTGGAATTAGTTAAATCATTTTCTAGGGCCTATGTTGGGTGCATAAAATGTCTTATGATGAAATTCAAACCAGGTTATTCTTTCCATTAGAATATTTAACAGGAATTTATTCATAATTAATTCTAGAAACTGGAAATGTATTTTATATTAATTTACATTAAAAAAAAAATTTGATAATATGCAAATTAAATAATTATTATTATTAATAATTTATTAAAAAATCAGATATAAATTCATGTAATAAGACCTTACATAATTATCGAATATGACTACATATGATGAATTCAGTTCTACTATACGATCAAGAAGGTAAAAAATATTCAATATTGATATGCACTGAAAGAGTAAACTCCTCATCACTCACAGGTTGAAGGGTACAGGCACTTTGCCCCCACAGACAATGTTTATGTGCCTGCATTCAAATACAAGATACAGAAAAAGTTATTTCTCCATATTTTGAATATGAATATATTGAATATCAATATGTATAAATATTTTCTGATATTTTACCTACAATGTCATAGTACAACCAAATTCATGAAGATGTAGTCATGTTCATCAATGTTAGGCCTCATTACATAAATTTAAAATCAATTTTCAAAAAATTAAATGATGCAATTTATTTAATTTGCTTTTCTAGCCCTATTTTAGGTGATTATTGAGTTCAACAGATTCTGACAAAATATCTATTTTTTTCCAATAATCATTTTTTTTTATATATCTTTCATCCCCATTTAAAAGTACTAAAATAGTGGTACCAAACCTCTCTCATATATAAATGTAATCAATCTACCAAAAATTTTTTGCTTAAATTCGTTTTAGGACCCATTAAGTTTAGGTTATGATAAGGGTAATAATAACGCAGAAGGGCTTCATCCCAAATTTTTATAAAAATCACAGGATATATATATATACTCTAAAAAAAAAAATAGTAATTGAAAAAAAAAAAAAATGAAAATGACTGTCGTCTTTAGGAAAACAAGTTACAGATTCTTAAAGTTGTTAAAACTCCCATAGACTTTTCATTTTTGATCCTTCCAGGTTAGGTCTCATTTTAGGCCCTCTAGTTCAGGTTATGATATGCTTTGTTAAACATACAGAGTAAATCTGTGTAAACTTAATAAATCTTATAACCTGAACTAGAATGACCCTAAAATGAGCACAAGGCCCTCTAATTTCTTTTATAAGAAAGCCTATAGGAAAATTTTAATCTTTGAGAGGCTGTAATTTTTTTTCTTAGACTTAAATCATTTTCGGTTTTTTAATTCATTATTTTTTTTTTAAAGAATATATATATCCTGTGATTTTTAAAAAAGTACCGGTATATATATATTTTTTTTTTATAAGAAAATCCTATGGGAAAATCAAACTTCGAGAGGCTGTAACTTTCTTTCCTAAAGACATCAGTCATTTTCATTTTTTTATTCTTCATTATTTTTTTAAAGTAGCTAGCTATATCATGTGATTTTTATAAAAATCGGAGGTGAAGCCCTTCTGCGCTACTATTACCTTGATTAAGTTTGTTAATTATACACAGTAAATCTATGTCTATTTGACCAAATTCATCATAGCCTTACTGATTTTTCGAATGTAAAATTTAATTTTTTATTAACAACATTTGGCAATGTTGTTTCTAGAAATATCAAAACATGGATTGATTTTAAATAAAATATTGATTTTTTAAGAATATGTTGAACTCCATAATTACCCTATTTTATTTATGTAAATTAATACTAATAATAATAAAAATAAATAAATAAATAAAAAATTATAATTAATTGGGCTAGTAAAACTGAATTAGGACATACTAATTTGAATAAATCTTAAACCTAAATTTGTTACTTATTATTACACATATTAAGTTATATTCCAAATTTATATACTTTAAATCTGAAAATCTTCACCTTATTCCCACGTTTGCACTAGGCTATGTGAAATTATTTAGTCTACTAGCAATGTAGCAAGTCCAAGTTCAAGTTATTACAAATCATTTCTTTCTTTTATTCTCTACATGGATCTTCACAGATTGGGGGTGGGGTGCACAACATGCACCAGAAAAAGAGAAGTAAGTACATAGAATGGACCCCCAAATTAAAAAAGGCCCTCCCCATAAATTGTAAGTTGCGAGCCATTGCAGCCAATCTCCAGCCCTAGAGATTCACAACACTGCAACAGCCCCGCCACCCCTACTGTAGATATTCCATCAATGCAAGGGTGTTGCGTCGACCTGCGGCCAGACCCCAACCATGACCCCCATCACAAAACCACACCATTTTACTTCTATTTTGGCACAATTCTTTTCACACTTCTGCTAGACAATTCACATTCGTTGACTTTCAGACACTCTTTTACTAACTCAATCCACTTTTGATTTTCTTAGAAAAATATTTAGGATTTTATTTATTTCAAGCTAATTCTACAGAATCAAAGCACCTGTCTGCGATCTGTTAACCATTATCCTGCGGAAGTTACGCGCTTAATTGCGAAATGCTATGCATTAAAATAAATAAACATAGAATAAAGCTATTAAACACCGTTGAAATAATACTAAGGTAGCAACTTCCCTCCGCCACACAACTTCTTTTCCCATTTTTTCAAGGGACCAAAAGCTATGCAAATTGCCAATAGATGCCAGTAGTAGTGAAGTAGGACACAACATCGTCATGGTTGCAACGACAGGGTCTAAGCTGCGTTTCCGAGAGAGCGCCGCACTGCAGCCGGCGAGACGCCACCAGGTCGTACATGCATCGTTTCCTAGAGCCCGTTGGCGCACTTCGTACTCAAGTAAACGTCACAGTCATGGCGCCTGGTTGGTTTAATCATTCGATTTTCGGAATTAATAAACGGGGCGCTGGCGCGGTAAGAAACTGTGTTTACAACAAATTTTTTATACAAAGACATGGTTGGGAATGCCTTGCTCGCAAAATTTCTTAACTATTTTAGCTTAACTTTTCGTATTAAGGAACTAATATATTGTACTTTCCATTTCATAAAATAACATACACTTTATACAGTCTTCCTATTGAAGCGTTATTGTGTTACAATTCGAAGGCTGATCCGACGGCGCGCCCTGGCTGTTCCAGGTACTCAATTTCCTGTTCTCTGAATATATATATGTAGATTTTTTTTTTTAAATTCGAAGCGACTGTCGTGTAGGTCGATTTTGCACGGGGCTGCCACTCGGGACTATCATTAAGAGAACGACAAGCTCATACGATATGATTATCAGTATTTATTTTTTTGTTATTAGCTTATGATATTAAATGTTAAGAATAAAAAAGCGAGAGACACTCAACCCAACAGAAAGGAGCAAAATGCCAAATCGTAAAAAACCTAAACCAAAACATAAACAAATAGAAAAATCTGCCCATATAAGAACAAATATCAACAATAGAGAACTACAAAAGGCAAAGGAACCACCTGCAACGAAAATCGTGATACTCCCAATTTATTTGTATTTGTTATGTACATTACAATTCAGCGATTTATATTTTCAAGAGTACAAAGCCATGACTAAAATTAATTTGTTTAAGTCATAGTTGTCAAAAGTACAATTAGAATTTATTAGTTTTAAAACTATTTAAGCTCAATTCGTGTATTTGCGTTTTCGTTTTGTTCATCTGAGCTTTACCAAAACTCTGTAGAATGGTCTTAAGTTTGGGTTCGTTAATTAGATTATGTTTTGTAAAGAATGTTTACAAAGACAAGAATTTCTAATCAATTCCCATTAAGGTTGCTATTTCCAGTCTATTAGCGAATTTAGACTTGCATACAAAAATGAAAACAAAGCAAGAATGTTCAGCAGGAAGCAGCCAAGCAAATTATTTTTCAATTTCTTTTTATTTACAATAGATAAGGAAGGTTTGTGAATAATGACTTTTAAAAATAATAAGATTGTGTCAAATAGGCGGTGTGAGTTTTCATTGTCTTTCCCTTGTTTGATAATATTGTAAAAGAAATGGTAGTGATATTGTTTTCACTACAGTCGGTAGGTCCATTGGAATATTATGGTGCTTCCATTCAATAAATCAGCTTTTCAATATTCTAATTCTTCCAATCTTTTGAAATCCATCACAATAGTTTAATCAATTATCTGTAGTATAAACTATTTGTTATTTATTTTAGTGTTTATTTCCAAGTCGACCGGGTTCCAGCACAACAACTGAATCCATTTTTTTACGCACCACGTCACCGCTTGGTCCGTCTTGTCAAGGAGGTGGGCGAGAAATAAAATTAGAAAACTCCACCAAAGCATAGGTCTAGTGTAAATCTATGGTGAGCCCAGACGAGGACTTTAAAGAGAGGAAAATTATCAATTTGACAGTTGGAGAAATAAGAAGATGCAAGGAGTTCCACAGAACAGAAGAAGGTCACCACAAAAGAACTGAGTCTGTGTTTTTCGATTACTCACGCAACAATTCATGTTAGAGAGCCGTGGATATACCACCTTATGTTTCCTTACGTGGCCGACGCCAATGGTGGTGTGAAAACGGAGGCCGGCTAACTTCAAGCATCTACCGTTTGTAGTACTTATAGAAAAGGAGATATTGCCCAACGTCACGTCGTAGAGATGAGCGATTCAAAGGAGTTTGTGGAAAGTAGGGACAGTTATATTTAGTGTCTTAGCTTTAGACTCAACCTTATCCATACGAAGGGTGAAAATGCCGGAGCCACCGCAACATTGAAATAGTACTTGCAACAAGGGCGAATAAAGGACCTTTTAAATAACTAGCGAAGTACCTGTGCGAGAAAAAATATTCCTGCAACCTGAACAGAAATCCCAGCTTCCATGAGGGCCACCTTACGATGGACGTGTTTTGATACTGAGGGTTCCAAAGACAACTTTTTTGTTTTATGTTCACGAACTAAGAAGGTTTTATGTTGTTCAAATAGGGTGAGACGTTACGAGACGTTCGATGAAAAAGAAAGGTTTTGAGTTATTTTTGGGAGGAGATTTGTTGAAGCAGTTGAGTTTTCAAGAATTGAATTATCGCAAATGGTTAGCTGTGGCCCGCCGGAAAAAATCCCATCTTTAGAGGTCGCAAGAATAGAATTATAGAGAAGCTGAGACGAGAGGCAACCTCTAGATGCAACAAATGGAAACCCAATAATTGAACATGCAGCAGTAGAATGAGAAAATTGGAGTCATCGCAATCATAAAGAGAGAACAAGAGCTAGAAGATTTACAGCTGAGGAGACGTTGATGAAGTATAGACAGACATAGCACAGAGCCCTCGACGAACACTACAAGTTAACTTAAACGACATAAATAAAACTATATATATATATTATATATTAATATATATATATAATAATATATATAAATATATTATAATATATATATTATATATAATATATAGTTATATAAATAATATATATATATATAATAATATATCTATATAATTATCATAATAGATATATATAATGGTGCCCAAAGTGTTTGCGGGAAGTGGGTGAAACCTTATTGTGTATCCCTGGACCCTACCTTATGCTAAATGGAATAACATAAATTCTTTGCTACCTATTTACATGATATTATGGAAGTTTTTCACGTGTTTCTGAACATAGAATCGACATTAACGTTTCAAAAAATGTTTTTGACCAATTCGAATTTTTTTCGGGAAATTTTTCGTTTTTGGTTGTTGTACACGTCTTCAACTCCTAACGTTTCAACACATACAAGCCTTTATACGTAGCATATACATTATGCAGATTAAAGTTTAATCATATATTCTATCAATATTTAATACACTTTACCGCAAACTAACAAACAACACCGCATTGTTTAAACAAGATTTTATTCAACTCTTCCACCAAACATGGACATAAGACGAGACATACCATCTCATAAGCAGCACCCAATCTGAGAGGGCCTGAAAAAGGACATCATATCGGGAAACCTCGGTGAAGTAGATTCATTGAGCCTGAAGAGAAGAATTTACTTCTTGAAGAAGTAAAGAGAGAGATAGGTTCATTGAGAAGGAATTTATGTTATTGAAACAAATAGCTGCAGTTGCTTAGGACCCTCTTGATTCCAGTACCGTTCGCCCACTTTTAGTGAGGTGTCTAATTGTATAGAAAAGGTACTCCAATTTCGACCGAGACATAGAGACAAAGATATGCACTTCCAAACACTTTAAGTACGACCAGTCTTTTATGAATAAATAAGTTATAGACTCTTCTGAAAATCATCTACAGACTCAGAAAATCATACAAAGGGTACGACCCCTCTCCTTTGGCATTTTCTCGTCATTCGTCTTCGCCGGTGTGGTCTCATGAGGACTCTTTCTCCTTAGCTAAACTTAAAAATATTGTCAGAAATTACACCTCTAATTTACATCTGCTCTCCGATGCAAAAAGAAAAAAAAAATAAATAAAATTCTGGAGATGGAGTTTACTTTCAATTTAGATAACTCATTTAGTCTTTTGAAACATCTATGGATGTAGAAATCTAAAATCGCATTTGACCGGATATGTTCAGAAAGGTAGTGAACATTACCTAACATTGATCAGATATACAGTGTGGCCTTGAAAATCCTTAAAAATCTATATTTAGATGTATCTCACATAATTGACTCCTTGTTACACCAGATCGATTTTGCCCCCTGTTTTGGAGAATACGAATTTGGACAGAGTGTGTATTTCCATTCATGCACAATTGTGCAAATTAAAACAATTTGGATTAGACATTCTTGAAGAAGAATCTGCCAGTTGTAGACTTATTAGTAAACTTGTCGTGGAAAAGCTCCCTCCTGTATATTTGCAAGAGCTTAAGATTGTTAGCAATGAAGAATATTCCTCTGTCAACATTCCTTTTAAAAAATATCATACTACTTTGAAACCCCTCGAAAAAGTTCGGGATATAGCCTCTTCTCTGGTACTTCTTCTTCAACAAGAAGGAGGCAACAACAACATTCTTCTGCAAAGGAATCTTTGATTTAAAATGCCTCCTCTAAGGGGAGGGAAGGGGAGTCCACTAAGAAGATGAATTCTTCCAATAAATTTATTAACTCTGATGAATCGGCCAGTGTGGATTGCAGATTGTGTGAGGAGAAGCGCTACATGTCTTCTTGCCCAATGTACTCAACACCTCAAACTAGAAGAGAGAGGTGCATTGAAATTGGAAGATGTGCTAACTGTTGTAGTACTAAACATATCGCGAAAAAATGTCCTGCCAAACAATATGGCTTAGATCGACTTCTGCAAAAGTGGAGCACACATCTCGGCTCTCAGCTCTGATGGTGTTAAAACCAAAAGCAAAAGCCCTTGTCAGTACGAAGATGCAAATGATCATCCTACTTCGTCCCTTGCTTCTGGTGCATCTGCAGCTACTGGAGAAACTTCTTCGAGCAATCTTTGCATAAATAATTGCACAATAGAATCAAATTGCATTTCTCCGATAATATCTTTTAATGTCAAAATAGGAAATAAAATCATTCCCATTCATGTTTTTACTGGATCTATGAAGTCAATCAAATTATTTTTGTGATAGCGTTTTGCATAAGTTGGGTGTTGATATCGACTCCCTTCCGTCGTCTAAGAACACTATTAAGACCTTCCTTGGTGAACAGGACAGGTCAATGAATTCGATTGAGATAGAGTTAAACGTATGTTGTGATTCCTTCTTTAAACTCTCCACATATATCGATCCCGATTTAGATGTTTTATTTTGAGGTTAAAGGGTTGATTGGAGCTATTAGCATAGTCAGATTCATTGGGTAAAATGTAACTGATAGATTTTATGTCGGAAAGTAAGGAGATTACACTGGAAATATACAAGGTCTATTAGGAGTATACGTGTTGTAGATTTCCTGTTTGAAAATGCTATTGGAACTGGCCACGGGTACATTCCCTTTGGTCCGTTTAAAAGTTTTTTCACACGGCACAAACTGAAATCATTTTTGGTAGTAAGTCTCCTCAAAGCCACTCTACGAATGGCACGGCATTGTGTCAAAAATCTTCATAAGTACTATTCTTCTCTTCGTAAGTCCGTTAGCAAAGTCCCTAAGTAGTTATATAAATTTTGTAGTTAAAACATCAACATCCTATTTTGATTCATTGCCTCACACACATACTGCTGTTGAACTTGACCTGGACCTAGTAAGTATGTTCCGCCTTGAATCTCTTGGGAATCGACGAAGAAGCTGATCAAGGTTCTATCGATATTGTTTTCACTCAAAAGTTCGAGGAGATTATAAGCTTTCAAAATGGACACTACCACGTTCAACTCCCGTAGTATGAAGATATCCTCAAGTCGGTGACATCTAACCATCGCGTCGTGCTGACAGCTTTTCAAATGCGTCTATATATCATTACGTGTTTTTCACCAAATTGTAAATTTATAATTTTAGAAAAAAGATATTAATTATAATTGAATAAATAAATTATATTAAATTTTTTATTTATATATATATATTTAAAAATATATACTATATATATACTATATATATATATATATATATATATATATATATATATATATATATATATACTTTTAAAAAAAAAAACAATAAAATCCTTAGCACTAAAAATCACTGCAATTTCCTTATGTGACACTACTCTAAAATTACCATAAACCAACAACTCCAACCAACAGATTAACAACTAAACGAGTTACAAAATTAAAGAACAATCAAGACTGTCCCCCCCCCCCCCTCATTCACTCCGCTAGAAGCAATTAACACCATCAAAAACCTCAAAAATTCCCAAGCAGAAGGGCCAGACAAAATATCCAATATTCACCACAAACACCTTGGAACTAAAGCCATAACAGTACTAAGTTAGTACTGTTAAGGCTTTAGTTCCAGGGTTAGTACTACTAACCCAAATATTCAACATTGCTTGGCAAACAAACACTATCTCATCTTTCTGGAAACACAAACACACAATCCCCATACTAAATCCTTCTCTTTCGTCTCTCAGTGCTAGTCCCCCGAGCAGTGAAAGTTCGATTCCCCGTACGTCAAACTGATTCGCTTACGCTGTTGGGCTGGTTTTTTTGGGGGACGTGGATGGCGTAGTGGTTAGAGCATCCGGTTATTGTTTACGCTGCGACGCGGTGTCCAATGTTCGACCCGCTGATCGGAGAGTGGAATCTCCTGGCTCATTGAGTACCTCAGCAATATGGGATAGAAACCGGGATGCTTAGGGACTAAACGTTTTAAAACGTTCTTTAGCGGGACCAGCTTCCGACGGGTCGGTTGTCTCGGCGAGGGAATCTGAACAAGCTCGGAGTGACCGGGTACTCACGAACGGAATGAGAATTCGGGTGACGCGTGCATGGGAGATGTTCCTGCCTTGGAGGGAATCCATGTTGACTCCGCGGAAGATGTGGGAGTGCCATTCTACGCCACTTTCAGGCAACATGTTCAGGGGGTGCTGGGGGTCAACAAAATCCCTCATCCTTAGGTCTGAGGTTTGGACCCGGATGAGGGATAAATACCTCCCTTAGAGGAGTGGAAGAAAAAAAAACAAAAAAAAAAAACAAAAAAAAAACAAAGTTATTTAAATGTTCTGAGTGCAGCTATGAATGTAATCAGATGGGACACATGAGAATGCACATGCTTAATCACGAAAATATAAAATTATTTAAATGTGCTGAGTGCAGCTACGAGTGTAATCGGAAAGATTTATTAAAACAGCACATGCTTAAGCATCGAGATACAAAGTTATTTAAATGTTCTGAGTGCAGCTATGGGTGTAATCAGAAAGGAAACTTAAAACTGCACATGCTTAAGCATCGAGATACAAAGTTATTTAAATGTTCTGAGTGCAGCTATGAAAGTAATCAGAAGGGAGACATAAGAATACACATGCTTAATCACGAAAATATAAAATTATTTAAATGTGCTGAGTGCGGCTATGAGTGTAATCGGAAAGGAAACTTAAAACTGCACATGCTTAGTATGTTGACCTTTCCGCTGGTGGGGGAGATCTCCGCGATGGGCCGGCCCCGGTGTGGTTTTTCCAACCCTAAAAGGTTGGGAAGACGGTATGGGGGCCTACATGTCGTGGAGCGAACAAACTGCAAAAACTGGATTAAAACCATGAGAAGAAACAAAAAAGAAAAACACTGCCAGGGAATCGGAAGCCCTGGTGCCGGCCCTTCCTCATTGGGAGAGAGAGGTGAGGGGGGACGGAGCTCGGATGAGCGAATCACCCTATCTCTCGAACACAGAAATCAAACCAAAAAAGGTTTGAGAGCTACTAAGACCCAAGCTCAACTTCCACCAGGTGAGTCGTCAGACGAGTCTAAGACAAGTCCCGACTCACCAGAACATCAATCAAACAGAAAAAAATATGACCCCTACAATCGTAGAGGTGCGTTTAGAATGTCATATACGGTGGAAGAAAAGTTAGAAATATTTTGGTGTGTCACTTATAGCAGACACAGTACTTTCCCCAAAAAAGACACAAGTAAAAGAGCAAGAGCTATGTTAGGACAAAGAAACATCATAGACAAAGAAAAATTGGAAAAAATACCAGATGCGAGGTTCTTAAGTATAGCAACCAATGTAAGAAACGGTAAAACGGTTATAACAGAAGAGCGAAGAGCACAAGTTGAGGAAGAAGTGGAAGAGTACATTAGACTAATAAACACGACAGATGATCACATAAACCCATCTGATGAAAAATGGATCTGGACCTCGGAAGGAAAGAAAAATATTTAATGGAGTGTTACTATATAGGAGAACTCATCCCGGAAAAGAAAGAAAAAACGGAATTCTGGAAATATATAGTTGAAGAGAAAGTAATTAGTGCCATCGATTATATGGAATATAGATTCAAACAAAAATATAATCAGATAGACAGAAAAAAAATGGTTAATCAAAAACAGGCCATCCTAAACTATAATAAAGAGAGAAATGAGGAAGGAAAAAAGAAGAAGAAAGCCACACTCCCAACAAGTGAAGATCTAAAAAATATAAAAGAACAAGCAAGAAAAATAATGGAAAAAGATCTCCAATTAACACCAGAAACTATTCAGAAAATACAAGAGAATAGGGGAGCACTGTATCAAGGGAATAGGAAAATAAAAGAAGGGAAAAAAACAAAGACAAACAAAAGCCTGGAAGGTGAAAATGAGAGTATCGAAACAGAGGAAATATATGTTACGCATAACACCCTGCCTTTGAGAGACATTGAAAACAGCAAAGAGGAGACAGAAATAGAGGATGTAGTTGACTTGTGGATAACTGAAAAATCAGATAATGAACTAATGGAATTAGAAAATGAGAGTGAAGAAAGCGAAAGTGAAGAGGAAGCAGAGGAACATATGAATATGGAACAAAACATTGAGGAAAATGGAAGAAATGAAAGAGAGAATGAAGAGACTCAATATACCAGAGAACAACTTGATGGAATGCTACAGAAAATAGCTCATTATAGGGAAATAGATCTGATAGAGGGAATTGAAAAAAGACTCCGAATAAAGAAAATAAATAATTTCTTCGAGTTGAACAAACAGATTGGAATAGTCAACAGAGTCCTGCCAAGAATAGTACCAATTGATTGTGATGTTACAGAACTCAACAGACTATATTATTCAGTAGGTCGAGCCATAGCGGATAACATGGGAGTTGGAGTGATGAAGGAGACAAGAGGAACTGGAAATGAGAGAATCAAACCCTGGAAAATTAGACTGGAGAAAGAAATACTAAAATTAAGAAAGGAGATTTCCAATTTAACGTCATTCCAGAGAGGTCAGTTGAGATCTGAAATAGTAAAAAGACAAGTACAAAATATAATTAGAAGAGAAAGAGTTAGACAAGGCAATAAATTAATTCATGCCATAACTAGAAGAAAATTAAGTCTTGCAGCAAAGAGTAAAAGATTTAGAAGATATGAAAGAAACGAAAAACAGAAAGAACAAAATCAAATGTTTAAACAAGACCCCGGAAGATTGTATAGAAAACTGAGAAATGACGAAATTAGAGTCACTGAACCTCCAAGAAAGGAAGAGATTGAAAGAGTATGGAAAAACATATATGAAGATGAACGACAACACAACAATGAAGCGGAGTGGAAGGAAGAAATAATAAATGACCCGCAAATAAATGGTATTAATGAAATGGAGTTTGGAGAAATAAGTCAGAAAGAAGTAAAGGACGTCCTCGTGAAGCTCAATAACTGGAAAGCACCGGGACCTGATAAAGTTCAGAATGTGTGGTTAAAGAAGGTTACAGTACTTATAAGCCCCCTAACAAAGTGCATAAACAGACTGTTAAATGGAAGAGAAGCCATTCCAGAGTGGCTGACAATAGGAGACACCAACCTCATACCAAAATCTGAAGAAACCAAAAACCCAACAAAATACAGACCTATAACATGTTTACCTACCATCTACAAAACACTAACAGCAATAATAGCATCTAGAATATACAAACATGTAGAGAATAATAATATAATAAATGAAGAACAGAAAGGATGCATCAGAAATAGCATGGGCACAAAAGATCAATTGTTGATCAACAAAATGATCCTTGAAAATAGTTGGAGGAACCAGAAACATCTTAGCATGACCTGGATAGATTATAAGAAGGCATATGACAGTGTTCCCCATAGCTGGATACTAGAAGTATTAAAAATATACAAAATAAATAAAAAAAATAGTAGATTTTGTCAAAGAAGGAATGAGGCAATGGAGGGTCAACTTAAAATTAAAGTATGAGAAGGGATTGATTGAGTTGGAAAAAATTAACATAAAGAGAGGTATATTCCAAGGGGATTCGTTATCTCCACTGCTCTTCATTTTGGCCATTAACCCTTTGAGCAATTTAATAAACAAATTACAAAACGGATATAGAATAAACCCACGTAACGAAAAATCAAGCAAATTAATTTCACACCTGTTTTATATGGATGACTTAAAATTATACGCCCCAAACAGACAAGAGACAATTAAGCAGGTGGAGGTAGTGAAGAAGTTCTCAGAAGATATATGTATGGAGTTTGGTCTGGATAAGTGTGCTTTCCTTACACTCAGGAAAGGGAGAAGAACGGAGAGTGAAAACATCACGATTGATGACACCGTCATAAGGCAATTGGAGCAGGAAAACACTTATAAATATCTGGGAGTGGAGGAATCGGAGAAGGTAGAACATAAGTTGATGAAAGAGAAGCTGGAGAAAGAATATTTAAAAAGAACCAAAGCAATATTAAAATCGGAGTTAAGTGCTAAAAACAAAATAGAGGCCATAAAGACACTAGCTGTACCTGTCATCCTGTACAGTTGCGGAGTGATAGACTGGTTCCAGGAAGATCTTAATAGAATTGATATTAAAACAAGAAAAATGTTAAATGCCCACAAAATGATATATAGGGGACAGATTTTGTCAAGATTGTACACGGAACGTAGAGAAGGAGGCATGGGGTTGGTGGAGATAGACTATATATACAAGAGAGAAATAATAGGGTTGGGCCAATACCTGGAAAGCGCAGAAAACAAGTTCCTCCAGTGGGTTTATCAACATGAAAGGGGCAAACCAACAACAACTTCACTAATTAAAAAGAAAACAGACTACATGAATGCGAACAACATCAGAGTGGAACAAGGTCAAAGGTGGGAAGAAAGAACGCAAAAGGAAAAGACAAAAATATTAAAAGACAAATTCGAAGCAGAGAGGAAGAAGAAACATATAAACCAGTGGAGACAACAAGCAATGGCAAAAGAATATAAGAAAATCATTGATGAAAGTTATATAGATAAGGAAAAAATCAGTGGAAATACTCACGAGGGGACGGTTGCAAGCAGAAGAGGAAAGAGTGATTATAGCTGCTCAAGATAGAACAATTAGGACAAGATGGCATCGAAAGCATATAGAAAGGGAGAACATCAGCGACATATGTAGAGTGTGTGAACGAGACACAGAATCAGTCCCTCACATTCTAGCAGGATGTCAGATTCTTCTAGAAAGAAAACTATACACTGAAAGGCATAACACCATCTGCAAGTTGATCCATTTTAAATTGTGCCAAAAGTATAACATCAGGACAGAAGCGGTCAACTACTGGAAACACAATCCCCCAGAAATAGAAGAAAATGAAGAGGTGCTGCTACTCTATGATTCTGTCATCCCAACGGATGTAGCAGTCACCCATAATAGACCGGACATCGTAGTTAAGGACAAAAGGCATCAAAAGTGCTATATAATAGAAGTGGGAGTCCCAAATGATAATAACGTGGTGGCATATGAAATAGGAAAAGGAGGTAAAATATCAAAGACTCCAAACACGAAATAAGCCACAGAATGTGGACACACCAATTTTACATTCGTGGTGATTCCAATAATAGTTGGAAATCTGGGTGTAATAAAGAAGAGTCTCATAAAACATCTGGAGAAGCTCCCAGTATCTGTCAACACACTGGAAATGAGCGTAATGGTTGTAAGGAAAAAGCATAGCAATCTTGCGACTTGTGTTGGGATTTGGGTAAAAAATCTTTTTGGGAATGTCCTTATGGTCAAGGTTTGACCACGGACATCTAAGATCTAAATACCTATAGATCTCCGAAACCCCTTAAAAGGGAGAAAAAAAAAAAAAAAAAAAAAAACAGAGAACAACTATGAAAGTAATTATAAAAGTATTTTAAAAAAACATTTGCTTAAACACGTAGGCATGTAAGTAACCCCGTAATTAAAAGGGAGAAATAAAAAATAAACAAAAATAATTATCATTAGGAACAAAATGTTCCAATTTGCAAGTCCTTCTTAGATGATAAATTCTCATAAATAAATCATTCTTTTGTACAAGATTTTTAATTTCTTTACTAATGGATTAATTTACTTTAAAATGTTAATAAAAATATTATCGAAAAACCAAAGAATTTGCGAGTCACAATCGAAAAGTTTCGCTCACGAAACATTAAATAATTCGTAAGTTTAAATCGAAGAAAACATTTAAATAATTGTAATATAAATCTCTTAATATTTCATAGGAAGGAGTAACGAATTTATTAGTTTAAAAGAGGAATATTTACTTTGGGGCTTATACTAAAAGTCACAAGTCTAATTAATTAACACGTCACGAATGAATAATTTATTATATTTAATTGAAGAAAAGTTTGAAATTCTTTATTCAATTCGATACCTTAATTAAACCTTAAAATTTGAGAAGTAAATACTGAGATAAATTCTGTTTCAAATTATTAAATTTAAGCAAAATCGAATGAGGCAATGAGACTTCAAAGCTTATGAAAATCGGAGTTTAAAACGAAAGTTATATTAATATATATAATATTATAATAACAAAATTTTCGAAGTACTATAATGTAAAGTCCTAAAAATTGTAGTAAACATGTTCCAAAATAACTTAAAAAATTGCTAGTGTCAAAATACAAAAATAATGATTATAAATCAAAATGTATTATGAAAATAATTAAGGCCGATGATATTCAGAAGTGTAAACTAGATTCGTATCTTGCAGATAAACTAATTTGTTATTCATAATACTGTTGAATAGCTAGAACGTAACAAAATCTAGACTCTGTTTTTGAAAATGTAATCAAGAAGATTTTCACGTCTTAATGAGACCGTAATGTTTAAAGCTCGATGTAAACTCGCTTTTAAACACACATGTGAGGTAAAGGTTCCTAAAATCTTTTTAATATTCTTTATAAATGAACACAAGACACTGATAACGACCCTTCCCCCATTTATCCTTTTTAAACCGACCTTGGAGAATCTCCAAAAGATTTTAAATTAATCATCATGAACCAGGAGTTAAACGTAACCTATACCATCAGAACCATAAATGGAAATTTGAAGAGTTTTGTTGCAAGACATGATCTTAGAAAGGTATCAGAAAGGACGTAAAGAAGATTAACAGGAAAGATTACTACTCGTTTTTTTTTAAGAGAACGGAGATTAATTTGTAAATAGATTTACGAGTAGTATCATTACAGGGTGGATATATAAGAAGAATATGGTTTTTAGTTTATTATAGAAAGTGAAAATATTAGTATTAAACAAAGCATTATAAGTTACAGTAGCACATATTGAAATAAAATGCACACCTCCAGACTAAACTTTTGATCGATTGTTGTAGATGGAATTCGTATCACAAATGTTAAAAGTCAATCGCATTGAAATCGAATGTGGGAGTTTATCACGTGAATCAATAATATCTAAAAGTAAAATTTGTGGAAATTTTGTAGAGGAGAGGAAGAGAAATTATGATCTTTTATTGAATTTAAGTAACCGAATAATTTAGCGAGAAGAAGAGGTTTTGAACCATGAATTTCCATCTAAGTATGACGAGGAAAATTTTGACGACTGGAACGTTGAACTGACTCGACATGAGGTATGTCTTTCTACGCGAAAAAGGAATGGTATGATACTCGTGTTGATTAGGTATTCGTCAAGTAGAAGTTGAGATTTTTAAGTAGAGTGAGGTCTTCCCTTCTGTGAAAATGTTATGCAAATGTTGATTCTCCGTAAATGGTAATTGAACTGTTATAATTGGTGGACAAAACCCTTGGCGGAAAGAAAGAGAATTATCCTATAGTTGATAACCATTTTGACTCCTGTTTTCCTTTGACGACATTGTTTAAAATTTATCTAGTGCAATATGCTTTCAAACAAATGAAGAAGAGGATAGTCAGTATGTGTCAAACAGGCTAAACCACCTCCTTTTGAAAAGTACTGAACGTGTGCGTTACTGAGTGAAATGAACACTGCGGATAGATGAAGTTTACTGTTGCAAAGACTCGTAAATGTTTCATGTCAACCATGTAAATAATTAAATGGATTCCCTCTGGCAGTTTACCGCTCCATGGTTCTCCTTCGAGTTATCTAAATTCACTACAGAAGACAACATTAATTCCCGTACTACCGCCCGCACGACCCCACTTCCAGTTTACACGGACATTTCTAAATCGGAGAGAGGTACGTAGGTAGGTGCTTCTGTGGGTTTTCATGATTGGAACAGTTTCTTATACGCTCTCCTTTCACGCTTCGGTTTTTACATCAAAACTATTAGTCATCCTTTTTGAGATTTAAAGATCTTAATGCGTCCCAAATCTCCCGACGAGAGAGCGTTTTTTCCTTATGAATTTTCTCAATACTTTCTATTGTAATTTGAAACTAAACTTCAAATGTCTTTCCGGAAAACACCAAATTTTTGACTTCTGTCGTTCTTCCACCAAATGAGCGAGATATTATATATATATATATATATAAATACTATAAAATATATATTTTATATATATATATATAATAAATAGTATATATATATAATATTATATATACTATATATATTAATATATATATCATACTATATATATATAATTCATATATATATATACTATAATATATATATATTTATAGTAATATTAATATACTATCTATATATATTATATATTACACTTTACTTGGTAGCCGCTCCCCTCCTACGAGTTGGCGCAGGGGGTTGTTGTAAAGTTTGGTGTAAGGGGTGGTCTGTTGAAAGTGATTTGCTTTAAAATTGGCAGCCTATCATGTCAAGATGGGCCTCTGTAGGAAGGATTTTTGTTTCGGTTTGTAAATGGTGGATGGGTGAGGAAGGAAGGCAGCTTGTTATTATTCTAAGAGTTTTGCTTTGAAAGACCGATAATTTTTATATGGTGGATTGTGATATTGTGAGAGCCCAAACGGGCGATGCATAGTTTAAAATTGAACGAATGTATATTGTCTGTATACTATTGTGAGGGACTCTTTTTGTTGGATAAAAGTTGTTCCGGTTATTGTTTTCATCGCATTCAATTTATGTGTGGCTCTGGAGGTAATATTGTTTATGTGGTGGGTGAATGTCATGTGTGGATCGAAAGTTAACCCAAGGATGTTGGGTTGTTTAATGAGGTGGAATGTCATGTGTGGATCGAAAGTTAACCCAAGGATGTTGGGTTGTTTAATGAGGTGGAATGTCATGTGTGGATCGAAAGTTAACCCAAGGATGTTGGGTTGTTTAATGAGGTGGAGTCTGTTGTTTGGAAGGAAAATTGTTGGGTGGGTGTTTGACTTTCTTTTGTTGGGTGTGAGTAATGTGAAAGAGGATTTTTGAGGAGAGGTTGTCATTCTGTATGTTGGTAGCCATTGCTCCAATTGGTCTTTATATTGCTGTAGTTCTTAATTGCCTTGTTGTATTTATAGAGGGACTTTGGACTGTAATTGTAAGGTCATTTGCTTAACTATTGATTTTGATGTGAGCTGTGGTAGATAGGGCATAAACAGATTAAAGAACATTGGTGATAGGATGGCACCCTGTGGGACTCCATTATATAATATGTATGTATGAGAGATGTGTTGTCCTTGCATAACTCTAGCTGTGACCGGATAGTAAATTCGCTAGTATTTTTTTTTGTCGTTGATGTTCATTTCTGTGTTTAAAACTTTGTCTCTTAAGAGGTGATGTGGGACTGCATCAAATGCTTTGTTTATGTCTATTGCCACTAGGAGAGTGCGAGAGTGTGGCAGATTTTGGTTGAAACCTGTGAGGATGTTTTGTGTCATATCGGTAAGTAATGTGGTAGTGGAGTGTTTTGGTCTGAATCCATGTTGTGTATTTGAGAGGGGAAAAGGGGAAAGATTCTATTCGAGATTAACCTCTCGAAAACTTTAGATAAAATAGAAAGTCTATATAGGTCTATATGAGGCAGGATTGTTGAGTGGTTTATTAGGTCTTAGTATGGGGATTGTGTGTTTGTGTTTCCAGAAAGATGAGATAGTGTTTGTTTGCCAAGCAATGTTGAATATTTGGGTTAGTAGTACTAACCCTGGAACTAAAGCCTTAACAGTACTAACTTAGTACTGTTATGGCTTTAGTTCCAAGGTGTTTGTGGTGAATATTGGATATTTTGTCTGGCCCTTCTGCTTGGGAATTTTTGAGGTTTTTGATGGTGTTAATTGCTTCTAGCGGAGTGAATGAGGGGAGGGGGGGACCTTCTTGATTGTTCTTTAATTTTGTAAGTCGTTTAGTTGTTAATCTGTTGGTTGGAGTTGTTGGTTTATGGTAATTTTAGAGTAGTGTCACATAAGGACATACTGCAGTTGAATTATTAGTAGCTAGGATTTTCATTCGTTATTCTTCATTTTACCAAAAGCTAATACTAAAATAATAAATAGATATATATATAATCATACCCCTATATATAATATAACAACTATAGGTTATATATATATATATATATATATATATATATATATATATATATATATATATATATATATATATATATATATATATATACGGTATATATATAGACCATTTGAAAAGCTGTCAGCACGACGCGATGGTTAGATGTCACCGACTTGAGGATATCTTCATACTACGGGAGTTGAACGTGGTAGTGTCCATTTTGAAAGCTTATAATCTCCTCGAACTTTTGAGTGAAAACAATATCGATAGAACCTTGACTATTGAGTGAAAGCAAAATCGATAGAACCTTGATCAGCTTCTTCGTCGATTCCCAAGAGATTCAAGGCGGAACATACTTACTAGGTCCAGGTCAAGTTCAACAGCAGTATGTGTGTGAGGCAATGAATCAAAATAGGATGTTGATGTTTTAACTACAAAATTTATATAACTACTTAGGGACTTTGCTAACGGACTTACGAAGAGAAGAATAGTACTTATGAAGATTTTTGACACAATGCCGTGCCATTCGTAGAGTGGCTTTGAGGAGACTTACTACCAAAAATGATTTCAGTTTGTGCCGTGTGAAAAAACTTTTAAACGGACCAAAGGGAATGTACCCGTGGCCAGTTCCAATAGCATTTTCAAACAGGAAATCTACAACACGTATACTCCTAATAGACCTTGTATATTTCCAGTGTAATCTCCTTACTTTCCGACATAAAATCTATCAGTTACATTTTACCCAATGAATCTGACTATGCTAATAGCTCCAATCAACCCTTTAACCTCAAAATAAAACATCTAAATCGGGATCGATATATGTGGAGAGTTTAAAGAAGGAATCACAACATACGTTTAACTCTATCTCAATCGAATTCATTGACCTGTCCTGTTCACCAAGGAAGGTCTTAATAGTGTTCTTAGACGACGGAAGGGAGTCGATATCAACACCCAACTTATGCAAAACGCTATCACAAAAATAATTTGATTGACTTCCTAGATCCAGTAAAAACATGAATGGGAATGATTTTATTTCCTATTTTGACATTAAAAGATATTATCGGAGAAATGCAATTTGATTCTATTGTGCAATTATTTATGCAAAGATTGCTCGAAGAAGTTTCTCCAGTAGCTGCAGATGCACCAGAAGCAAGGGACGAAGTAGGATGATCATTTGCATCTTCGTACTGACAAGGGCTTTTGCTTTTGGTTTTAACACCATCAGAGCTGAGAGCCGAGATGTGTGCTCCACTTTTGCAGAAGTCGATCTAAGCCATATTGTTTGGCAGGACATTTTTTCGCGATATGTTTAGTACTACAACAGTTAGCACATCTTCCAATTTCAATGCACCTCTCTCTTCTAGTTTGAGGTGTTGAGTACATTGGGCAAGAAGACATGTAGCGCTTCTCCTCACACAATCTGCAATCCACACTGGCCGATTCATCAGAGTTAATAAATTTATTGGAAGAATTCATCTTCTTAGTGGACTCCCCTTCCTTCCCCTTAGAGGAGGCATTTTAAATCAAAGATTCCTTTGCAGAAGAAGAATGTTGTTGTTGCCTCCTTCTTGTTGAAGAAGAAGTACCAGAGAAGAGGCTATATCCCGAACTTTTTCGAGGGGTTTCAAAGTAGTATGATATTTTTTAAAAGGAATGTTGACAGAGGAATATTCTTCATTGCTAACAATCTTAAGCTCTTGCAAATATACAGGAGGGAGCTTTTCCACGACAAGTTTACTAATAAGTCTACAACTGGCAGATTCTTCTTCAAGAATGTCTAATCCAAATTGTTTTAATTTGCACAATTGTGCATGAATGGAAATACACACTCTGTCCAAATTCGTATTCTCCAAAACAGGGGGCAAAATCGATCTGGTGTAACAAGGAGTCAATTATGTGAGATACATCTAAATATAGATTTTTAAGGATTTTCAAGGCCACACTGTATATCTGATCAATGTTAGGTAATGTTTACTACCTTTCTGAACATATCCGGTCAAATGCGATTTTAGATTTCTACATCCATAGATGTTTCAAAAGACAAAATGAGTTATCTAAATTGAAAGTGAACTCCATCTCCAGAATTTTTTTTTTTTTTTTTTTTTTTTTTTTTTTTTTTTTTTCGTGTGTAGATGTAAATTAGAGGTGTAATTTCTGACAATATTTTTAAGTTTAGCTAAGGAGAAAGAGTCCTCATGAGACCACACCGGCGAAGACGAATGACGAGAAAATGCCAAAGGAGAGGGGTCGTACCCTTTGTATGATCTTCTGAGTCTGTAGATGATTTTCAGAAGAGTCTATAACTTATTTATTCATAAAAGACTGGTCGTACTTAAAGTGTTTGGAAGTGCATATCTTTGTCTCTATGTCTCGGTCGAATTGGAGTACCTTTTCTATACAATTAGACACCTCACTAAAAGTGGGCGAACGGTACTGGAATCAAGAGGGTCCTAAGCAACTGCAGCTATTTGTTTCAATAACATAAATTCCTTCTCAATGAACCTATCTCTCTCTTTACTTCTTCAAGAAGTAAATTCTTCTCTTCAGGCTCAATGAATCTACTTCACCGAGGTTTCCCGATATGATGTCCTTCAGGCCCTCCAAGAGGGTGGCTGCAGATGTAGTTCCGCTTATGTCCATGTTGTGGAAAGAAGAAAACTTGTTCAAGGGGCGGGTGTTAGTTTCGGAAAGTGTAAAAATATAGATATAGATAAATTTAAATCTGCATAATGTATATGCTACGTATAAAGGCTTGTATGTGTTGAAACGTTAGGAGTTGAAGACGTGTACAACAACCAAAAACGAAAAATTTCCCGAAAAAAATTCGAATTGGTCAAAAACATTTTTTGAAACGTTAATGTCGATTCTATGTTCAGAAACACGTGAAAAACTTCCATAATATCATGTAAATAGGTAGCAAAGAATTTATGTTATTCCATTTAGCATAAGGTAGGGTCCAGGGATACACAATAAGGCCCCCCCTTTTTTTTCCCCCACCTCCCCCCCAAACAGTTTTGCCCCCTGATTATATATATATATATTATATATATATTATATATATATATATATATATATATATTATATATATATATATATATATAAATATAAATATAAAAATATAAAAATATATATATAAAAATATATATATATATATATATATATATATAGTCGTTTAAGTTAATTGTAGTGTTCGTGAGGGCTCTGTTCTATGTCCGTCTTTATTTTTACTTTCATCAACGATCTCCTCAGCTGTACTTCTAGCTCTGTTCTCTCTTATTCCGATGACTCAACCTTTCTCATTCTTCTGCATTTCAAATTTGTTCCATTTGTTGCATCTAGAGTTGCCTCTCGTTTTCAGCTTTCCGATTCTATGCCGACCTAGATGGGATTTTCCGGCGGGGTCACAGCAACATTTGCGAAATTCAACTTCTTTGAATAAACATCAACTCCTTTCATCTTCCCGCTCTCGAAATACCTCCACCTTTTCTATTTTTTCATGACGTCTCTAACGTCTCAACCTATGAACAACATAAACCTTCTATCCTGAACATAAACAAAAAAGTTGTCTTGGAAACGCTCATAATCACAACGGTTCACTAAGGTGGCCTCATGGAAGCTTGGGATTTCTGTTCAGGTTGCAGGAATTTTTTTCTCTGCACAGGTACTCCAGTTATTTAAAGGTTTATTCGCTCTTGTTTGAAGTACTATTCTCAAATTTGGGTGGGTCTCGGCTTCACCTTCTATTTGGATAATGTTGAAGTCTACAGCTATAGACTACTTAATAATTACTGTTCCCTACTTTAAACTCCTTTGATCCCTCTATCTGCTACGACGTGACGGTTGGCTTGCAATATTCTCTTTCTAATAAGTAGCTTACAACGGTAGATGCCTCTGGGAAGTTAGTCCGGCCTCGTTTTTCACCACATTGGCGTCGGCGTTCACGTAGAACATAAGGGTGATACCACGCATCTCAATGAATTTTGCGTGAGTATAGATAAACTACCAGACTCATTTCGTTGTGGTGACTTTTTCTGGTCTGTGTGAATCTCTTGGCATTCTTCTACTTTCCTTCCAACCTGTATTTAATTTTCCTCTTTTTAAGGTCCTCGGTACCTGGCTCACCATTTAGGATTGAACATATTGACAACTACCTCTTTGGGTGAGTTTTCTAATATTCTAATATCAGATTGCTGTTCCCTACTACTTTCACTTGAAGACAAGGCCTAAAAGCCCGTGAGGTGGTTGTATATAAAAATGGATTATGTGTGTATTGTTGTTGGAAACCTAGGCGTATCTGTGAAGCTAAACATTAAAAGAGAATATACAATATCGATATTATACTACAGATAAATTGATGATAACTATTGCTGGGCAGAGAAGAATAACAATGAATTGATGGGAAGAAAATTAGCTTTGAAGCTGATTTTATCTGAATGAAGCACCTGATAATTCAAATGGAACCCTACACGGATAGTGAAAAAACAATATCAACTACGATTTCTTTACGAATATATCAAACAGGGAAAAGAATATGAACATCACACAGCTATTTGACACAATCTTATTATTTTTAAAGTCATTATTCACAAACCTTCCTTATCTATTGTAAATAAAAAAGAAATTGAAAATAATTTCTTGGCTGCTTCCTGCTGACATTTGCTTTGTTTTCAATTTTTTGTATGCAAGTTCTAAATTCGCTAAGCACTGGAAATAGCAACCTTATGGAATTGATGAAATTCCTTGTCTTGTAAACATTCTTACAAAACATAAATCTAACTTAACGAACCCAAACTTAAGCATTCTTACAGTTTGTAAGCTCAAATGACAAAAACGAAAACGCCTTAATACAGAATTGCTTAAATTATTTTAAAACTATAAAATTATAATTATTTCTTTTTTGACAACTATGACTTAACAAATTATTTAGTCATGGCTTTGTAATCTTGAAAATATAAATTCCTGAATTGTAATGTTACAAACAAATACAAATCAAATTGGAGAGTATCACGAGTTTTCGTTGCAGGTGGTTCCCTTGCCTTGAGCTCGTGATAGTCTGAAGGGCAGTATTTTCTATTTTGTATGTTTGGAGGGACGGCATTTGCCCTTCGTTGGTGAGGTCCGCTATCAAAAACAAAGCAAAACAAAACAAAAAACTGAACAAACTAGAGCTGCGTTTCCAGAAGCCCGAGTGCAGCCCGTGTGCAAAATCGACTCGGAAACGCTTCGAATTTAAAAAAAAATTACATTAACCAATTAGAGATCTGTAGAATCTGAGACAGCCGAGGGCGGCCGTCGGATCAGCTTACAATTGTAAACAATACTCTTATACTTATATGTATTTATTTTATGAAATGATACGATATATTAGTATCCTTAATATAAAAGTTAACTAAAATATTTAAAAATTTTGGCAAGCCATTTCCGACACATGTTTTGTAAAAAGATTTGTTTGTAAACAAAGTATTCTTCCGCGCAGCGCCCGTTTATTAATTCCCGAAATCGATGATTTAACAACAGGCGCCTGACTGTGACGTTTACTTGATGTAGAAGTGCGCAAACGGGCTCTGGAAACGATGCATGTACGCCTGTGTGCCCGCCCGGGCTGCAGTCGGGCTTCTGGAAACGCAGCTTAGGACTGTCGTTGCACCATGCGATTGTGTCCTAATTCACTACCTTTGCATTTATTGGCAATTTGTCATAGCTTTGGTCTGAAAAATGGGAAAAAGTTGTGGAGTTGCTACCTTAGTATTATGTTCAAGGTGTTTTATAGGCTTTATTTTATGTTTATTTATTTTAATGCATATGCATTTGCAATGTATTCTGCAGAAATTGTTAAAATCGCAGACAGGGCTTTTGATCTGTAGAATTAGCTTGAATAAATAAAATCCTAAATATTTTTGCTTTAGAAATATAGAAACTGTATTGAGTTAGTAAAGAGTGTCTGAAAGTAACGAATGTGAATTTAGCAGAAGTTAAAGGAATTGTGCATAATAGAAGTAAATGGTGTGGTTTTGTGATGGGGTCATGGTTGTGGGTCTGGCCCAGTCGACGAACCCTTGCATTGATGAGATACCACAGTAGGGGTGGGGGGCTGTTGCAGTGTTGTGAATCTCTAGGGTGGAGATTGGCTGCAATGGGCTCGCACTTAAATTTATGGGGAAGCTTTTTTAATTTGGGGGTCACATTCTTGTACTTAATTACTCTGTTTCTGGTGCATGTTGTGCACCCCACCCCCAACCCCCAATCTGTGAAGATCCATGTAGAGAATAAAAGAAAGAAATGATTTGTAATAACTTGAACTTGGACTTGGTACATTGCTAGTAGACTAAATAATTTCACATGGCCTATTGCAAACGTGGGAATAAGGTGAAGATTTTCAGATTTAAAGTATATAAATTTGGAATATAACTTAATATGTGTAATAATAAGTAACAAATTTAGGTTTAAGATTTCATAAATTAGTATGTCCTAATTCAGTTTTACTAGCCCAATTAATTCTAATTTTTAATTTTTTTTTTTTTATTAGTAATTTACATAAATAAAATAAGGTAATTATTGAATTCAACATACTCTCAAAATAATCACTATTTGATTTAAAATCTATCAATGTTTTGATATTTCTAGAAACATTGCCAAATGTTGTTAATAAAAAATTAAATTTTACATTCGAAAAATCAGTAAGGTTATGATGAGTTTGGTCAAATAGACACAGATTTAATGTGTATAATTAACAAACTTAATCATGGTAATAGTAGCGCAGAAGGGCTTCACCCCCGATTTTTATAAAAATCACATGATATACTTTAAAAAAATAATAATGAAGAATAAAAAAAATGAAAATGACTGATGTCTTTAGGAAAAAAAGTTACAGCCTCTCAAAGTTTGATTTTCCCATAGGATTTTCTTATAAAAAAAAAAAATATATTTTTTTTAAAAATCACAGGATATAGCTATATATATTCTTTAAAAAAAATAATGATGAATTAAAAAACCGAAAATGATTTAAGTCCTTAAAAAAAAAAAGTTACAGCCTCTCAAAGTTTAAAATTTTCCTATAAGCTTTCTTATAAAAGAAATTACGGGCCTCATGCTCATTTTAGGAATCATTCTAATCGTTCAGGTTATAAGATTTGTTAAGTATACACAGATTTACTGTGTATGTTTAACAAAGCATATCATAACCTGAACTAGAGGGCTTAAAATGAGACCTAACTTGGAAGAATCAAAAATGAAAAGTCTATAGGAGTTTTAACAGCTTTAAGAGGCTGTAACTTGTTTTCCTAAAGACGTCAGTCATTTTCATTTTTTTTAATTCTTAATTACTATTTTTTTTTAGAGTATATATATATCCTGCGATTTTTATAAAATTGGAGATGAAGCCCTTCTGCATTACTATTACCCTTATCATAACCTAAACTTAATAGGTCCTAAAACGAATTTAAACCAAAATTTTTTTTGGTAGATTGTCATTTATATATGAGAGAGGTTTGGTACCACTATTTTAGTACTCTTAAATGGGGATGAAGGAATTATAAAAAAACATGATTATTGGAAAAAAATAGATATTTTGTCAGAATCTGTTGAACTCAATAATCACCTAAAATAGGGCTGGAAAAGCAAATTAAATAAATTGCATCATTTAAATTTTTTGGAAATTGATTTTAAATTTATGTAATGAGGCCTAACATTGATGAACATGACTACATCTTCATGAATTTGGTTGTACTATGACATTGTAGGTAAAATATCAGAAAATATTTATACATATTGATATTCAATATATTCATATTCAAAATCTGGAGAAATAACTTTTTCTGTACGTTGTATTTGAATGCAGGCACATAAACATTTGTCTGTGGGGGCAAAGTGCCTGTACCCTTCAACCTGTGAGTGATGAGGAGTTTACTCTTTCAGTACATATCAGTATTGAATATTTTTTACCTTCTTGATCGTATAGTAGAACTGAATTCATCATATGTAGTCATATTTGATAATTATGTAGTAAGGTCTTATTACATGAATTTATATCTGATTTTTTAATAAATTATTAACAATAATAATTATTTAATTTGCATATTATCAAATTTTTTTTTTAATGTAAATTAATATAAAATACATTTCCAGTTTCTAGAATTAATTATGAATAAATTCCTGTTAAATATTCTAATGGAAAGAATAACCTGGTTTGAATTTCATCATAAGACATTGTATGCACCCAACATAGGCCCTAGAAAATGATTTAACTAATTTTATTCATATGGTTACAAATCTGTTGAATTGAGGCTTGGAAGCATATGGCATCGGAGGGGAATCAATATATTACATTCATTAAGAGATGAACAGATCGTGGGAATTATTTGCAAAATGACAAGGGGGTAGAACTTTGGATGTTTAGTGTCTATGTGGGAGATTAGGGGTGACATGCAGAGGCAAGTGAGGACCACTTCTTGGTGTAGTTGCAGCCATAGACTGAATGCCACACACTCCATTTAAAAAAATCAAAACTTTTGATTAGATTTTGTCTAAATTAGTTTGAAAGAAATTTATCAGAAAAATCTTTTTTTGTTTTATAGATTATTAATTATTTGAAATATATTTCTATTAAAATAAGTATTAAAATGGACATCAAACACGAAATTGAAATAGAGGAGGAAGAATTGGACCCAAAAGACCAAGATTATTGTTTCTATCAGGAAGATTCCTTGATATATATATTTATTATATAGTACCGTATATATATATATATATTATATTATATATACCGATATATATATATATATATTATATATATATATATATATATATATATATATATATATATATATATATATATATATATATATATATTATTAGGGATGTATCTGAACCTCGATTTTTTTTTTCCAGAAGTTCCGGGTCCGGCCGAACTAACTTGGTTCACGGCGGAACTAACGCGGACTTTTCTATTTTTTCAAATGTCTTTCTTAAAAAAATTCAGTAATTGATTTGTCATTTACTCAGTTATGATTGTGCATAAATAATAATATAGAAAATTGATATATATGAGTTTATGAACAAATATCATGATATAATGACCTCGACTCTATAGTTTCGAAAACTTTAAATATGAAACAATATTTTCACACTCGAACCGATAGCTTTAATACTGTAAAACAATGTTGGTTTTTTTTTTTTTTTATATATAGATTTTTTTATTTTTTTTTTATTTTTTTTAGACAAATTGCTTTTTTAATTATTATTTTTATAAAATTAGTACATAATCCTAATTATTACCATTAATAATAAGTTTTAGTAGATATAATTATTACTTTCGTTTAATAGTTATTTAAATTTATATAATATACTGTATAATATGAGTACTCTAATTTTATTTATTATTTCTTTATTAAAAATGACTTGAAACTACATTGATGAATTTACTTATTATATAGATGAAATATACTTATCATTAATTAGGTGATAAAGCTATGAATAATTATTAATTTATAAAAAAAAATTTGCCTTAAAAAACAAAAAAAAACAAACAAAAAGTCATGATTTTTTTAAAAAAAAAAATCACGCAAAAAAAATCAGTTGATATAAATCAGTTTATTTCTTTTGTGCCAACCCTGCTATAGAATCTAGACCTGGGGATAAATAAAATTTGTACAGGGTATTATTATTATTATTATTATTATTATTATTTTTATTATTATTATTATTATTATTATTATTATTATTATTATTATTATTATTATTATTATTAACTTGGTCAAAACAAAAAAGGTGAATTTTTCTTGGATGGACTTTTTGTAGCAGATATTTAGTAATTTTTGGATGTGCTGATTCCATATATGATCTCGGATTTGCTGTATCACATCCCGTTTTCGTGCAATTCGTGGAATCCCTATTTTTGCAATATTTCCTAGGATGAACAAATTCATGTGGCACTACGTAGGACTGTATAGACGTTACAATCCCGTATATATCTACAGTAGCAGCAAGTTTACTGCGGTCGATATTCGGGAAGCATGTGGATAACTTTAGTACGTCTACATGTATGGATGCCAATGACCTGGATGATTATCATCCATCTGAAATACAGTCGGATTGTCCTTCATTGTTTACCCAGGGTGAATTGAACGATCTTGTACGAGAGTCGTATTTGCCGAAGTTGTCCTCTGAGCTGTTGGCTTCGAGGTTGCATGAAAAATGACTACTGGACCATGGCACAAGAGTAATATTTTATCATAACAGAGAAGCAGAGCTGCGGAGGTTCTTCCAGTCAGATGGTAACCTTGTGTATTGCAGCGAAGCTGCAGGCCTACTACTCGCTATGGGACTCCCAGCATACGATATACGTGAGTGGCGACTGTTTATTGACACTTCCAAGAGCAGTTTGAAGTGTGTGTTGTTACACAACGGCAATAGATATGCTTCGGTTCCAGTAGGGAACGCGGTACGGATGAGAGAGGAGTATGCAAATATCAAGACAGTTTTGGAGAGGCTACAATATCAGGTACATGGAGGGTTAATATGCTTCAACCTCAAAATGGTAAACATTCTGCTCGGTCAGCAAGCAGGTTTCACCAAATATCCCTGCTTCCTGTGCTATTGGGACAGCCGGGCGACAAAGGATCACTGGACCAAAAGAGAATGGCCCCTGAAGGAAACCTTGTACAGAGAGAAATCATCATCTTACTTCCACTACACATAAAACTTGGTTTGATGAAACAATTTATGAAGGCCCTAGACCATGATGGTTAATGCTTCCGCTATATATGCTTAACGTTTACTGCTCGAGTGACGAGAAGAAAAAAGCTGGGATATTTGATGGCCCACAAATACGGACACTCCTCCGTGATGCTGCCTTTGCTACAACAATGACTGTGTTAAAGGCAAGAGCGTGGAATGCTTTTTCAGATGTAGTACAGAATTTTCTGGGGAACAGGAAAGCCGAGAACCACAAACACTGTACAAGAACTGCTAGACAGTTTTCATTCTCATGGATGTAGAATGAGTATAAAGTTGCACTACTTACATTCTCACCTAAGCAAATTTCCGGTAACCTAGGCGATGTTAGTGATGAGTTGGGTGAACGCTTCCATCAAGATCTAAATAAAGTTCAAGGAAGGACGTTACCCGGCTAAGTGGGGAATATCACTATGGATTGGCGCCTATTGTTGGACGTCTTGTGAGGGATTATTCCAGACGCTATGCCCACGTAGATCATCTTACGAAGAGAAAGTTACCTACCATCGTAGGTTATGTTTCCATTAACTAAAGCCCATTCTTCTATTACATTTATTGTTGTCCCATATTATACCATTTATTCATAGTTGTATTATATGTTTAACATATACCTATCAAGACATGTATCATATCATTGTGATTTGTTTCTCTCCCTTCTTTATCCAATTATATCTATATATACTATAATATAAATTTACCTCATACCTCATTTATTATAATTTATTATATATATATTACATACTATATATCTATATAATATATATATTATATATTATTATATATATATATATCTATATATATATATTATATATATATATATATATTATTATATAATATATTCTATTATCCCCGCTATTGTGACGACCCTGTTGAAAAAAGGTAAATCATAAAATTTTAACAATCTGTGTACACACAATATCTCACAAATGGGATGTGATACCAACGAAAACCGATTACATATTTGGAATCAGCCACATCAAAATTATAATCATAATCACTTGCAGCACCAAGAAAAGAAATTTCATGTTATATAGATGTTTAATTTTTATTATCATTATTTATTATTAATCTATTTTATTATTATTATTATTATTTATTATTATTATTATTATTTGTCATTATTATTATTATTATTATTATTATTATTAGATTATTATTATTATTATTATTATTTATTATTATTATTATTATTATTAATTTATTAAAAAGAAATTTAATAAATATAAACTACTAAAAAATAAAATATTAACTAAACTGTTTAAGCAAAAATTTTTACAAAATTTTAAAGCAAGAGTTCTTAATTTTCTTAATTTTAAAACTATTATTTTCTTTAGAATTGAAATGTTGTGGTGTAGGGAAATAAGTTGCTCTCCATGTTGTGGAGTTAATCGTCATCTCTTATCCTCAAACACGTTACCGCTTCTGAAAAAAGCTTTTTTTTTAAAAAAATGCTTTTTTCTCTGAAAAAAAAGCTTTTTTATACTTTGAAGATCAGTAGAGCTCTTATATGTACATATCCCTATTTTCTTAATAAATTTATTGATCCGCTATCCAAATTTTGGCTTACAGAACTAAGAACTCACAGTTATGGGTATGTCAGATGCCAGATACTTTCTAGAGAGACTCCACTTGTTAATCAGACAAGTTTTAAGTAGAATATGTAAGGTATAGCCGAAGTCAAAAAGTTCCGGTTCCGGCCGGAACCAAAAATTCTGGTTCCGGTACATCCCTAATATATATATATATTATAAAAAAAATTTATAATATCTATATATTATATATATATATTATATATATTTATAATAATATATATATATATATATATATATATATATATATATATATATATATATATATAATATATATATATATATATCTATATACTATATATATATATATATATATATATATATATATATATATATATATATATATATTAGGCTATTATTTTTCTACTTCCTTTCCCCAGATTGGGGTGAGATGCATAGCATACACAGGAACAGAAAAGTAGTAGAAGAACATGACGCAAGTCAAAAAGAATGCCCCTGCCCATTACCTTAACCATTATTATTATTATTATTATTATTATTATTATTATTATTATTATTATTATTATTATTATTATTATTATTATTATTATTATTATGGGTGTTTAGCACAATTTACCATATTAAATCCTTCTTATTTTACTTTAAGAGCTTCCCTGACAATGAAGAAAATTTCCCATTACAAGAATACACTAAAAATAAGGTAGAAGTAGTTATAAAATCTAAGTTTAAAGAATTGGAAAAGGAATCTGTGTTCAAAGAAGAGACACTTATTGGTGATGTCATAAAATCTCAAAATCCGATGCTGGATCTGAAGCAATCGATTGATAAGTGTGGAAAGGTAAGTTATATTGTTGTTATTGCCTTTAATCTACAAGTTGGAAATAGGATTAAGAGAGTTGGAATCATTTCTATATTATTATTATTATTATTATTATTATTATTATTATTATTATTATTATTATTATTATTTTATTATTTTTTACATAAGATTAAGTTAGTGGGGACATGGATGGAGAGGAAAGAAATAAGGAAGGAAGTAGGAAGAATTAAGTAAAAAGTTACGTGAAAAAGGTGATAATGAAAATTGTGTGAGAACACCTGCAGATAAATCAATTGAAAGTGAAATTGATGAAACTGAGCAAATCTGGACGTGAATAAAGGAATCCTTTGTTAGGAATGCAAAATAAGTTTGTGGATGTGTTAAAAATAAGTTTGTGGATGTGTTAAAGTAAAAATTAAGAATGAAGAAATGATGCAAGCGGTTACAAGTAAAAAAGATGCGTGGTTGAATGTGCTAAAAGCCAATGATGAGGTCTTTAAAGATAGGTGTATGGAAATATATATAAGGAGGAAAAAAGGAAGACTATAAGTTGCATACGCAGGAGGGAAAAAGAAAGAGGTAAATGAACAGTTTGGGAGGATGATGATAGGGGATTACAAGGGAATAGGAAACTCCTCTGGAAGGAAATGCGAAAGGTTAATAATGAGATTAAGGGGGAATTTTCATAGAGTAATGAATAGAGATGGTGCTTTTCTGACTAATGAAATGGATGTGAGGAGAGTGTGGAGAGAACCCTTCGAAATATGCGTAACATTTGGGCAGAATGAGGAGGTGATAGTGATTGTGTTTGGGTTTGATGATGTAAGAAGAAATGGGTATTTTGGGGAGGAGGTAATAGGTAGAGTGAGAATGAACTTTGAAAATGGTAAATCTTCAGTATAGATAGAATTACTGGTGAAATGATCAAGAATGGAACTGAGATTCTGATTGAATGGATATGGATGTTGTGTAACAATGCCTTTATGGAGGATATAGTTCCGAAGGATTGGAGAACAGTAATAATACCCTTATATAAGGGGTAAGGGAGTTCAATGTTAAATAAATGTTAGATGCTAAGCCATAATGTTCGGATTAATAATTCTTTAGGGGTGATAAGGTGTGAAAGAATTGATAAAATGAGGAAATGAATGTGTAAGGGAGGTTTGCGTGTGTGAAGAAAATGTCATGAGAGAATAACGAGGGTGTTATTAAGTTTGGTTTGATGCATATGGGAGGATGAATGATGGTCAATTGGTTAAGCAGATTTATAGTGATGAGTGTGCTGAAAATCGCGACTGGGAGACTGAGGAAAAAGTGGATTGAGTCAGTAAAAGGAATTTCTGAAGGAAAGGAATGTGAGTTTTGTTCAAAGGCGAGAGGAAAGGTGCATAATAGGAGTGAATTGGCGGAGGTATGGTGATGGGGTATGATTGTTGACCTGACCAAGGGAATGAACCATACATTGACGAGGGTCCGTCGCGGTCATGTGGAGACCTAGGGTAGATTTTTTGAACAAGATGACCTATCGCTTAGAGTATTAAGGGGAT
Organism: Trachelipus rathkii; assembly: GCA_015478945.1. Lineage (NCBI taxonomy): Eukaryota > Metazoa > Arthropoda > Malacostraca > Isopoda > Trachelipodidae > Trachelipus > Trachelipus rathkii. Next base: position 213 of record JABUQX010081043.1, on the reverse strand, counting down.
GGTAGGAGGGGCTTTTCTTTTCACTTACCGTCCAATGTTTCTTTCTAACTTACTATCCTATTTTCCTTGCATGTTATGCACCTTCCCCATATCTAGTGAATGAAGAAAGAAAAATTTTATTTTTATTATTATTATTATTATTAATTATTATATTTATTATAATTATTATTTATTATTTTTTATTATTATTATTATTTTACCTTATTTATGTAT